>JAQGAE010003649.1:0-14228 GCA_034696685.1 Julus scandinavius
AAACTGGTAAAATTACATTTCGAAATAAATTCTTTCACGGCTCAGTCTCTTTTGTATTTCGCCATTGCACGCACTTCTTGTAAAGATTTTGTAATTTGAAATCATATTGTGTACACCATTTAAAATGTGGTACGTGTGTATACAGTAATCTCACGGTATATGTATTGTATATATTGTAGTCTGTAGCCTACAGTTTTGTTTAAAGCGTTACTTTTGACCACTTTATGTATACGTGTTGTAATACATATCAATGCAAACTTAATCGTACCCAGATAATCCCATAAAGCGGCCGCTTGGCTAAACTTTCTTTTTGCAAAAGAAACAAAGGAAACAAAGCAAATGTATATACTATAGCGCTACATGCGAAATGAGGTTAACAGTCACAACTTATTAATAACATGTTTTTTGAAGACGGTGTTTAAATTATATTTAAATTATTCGCCATAGGAGCGAAGTTTTATGTTATTTTATTGAATCGTTTGATCTGTCGTTGTCGTGAAATCCTTGATCGTTGATTAATGACACGCTGCAATCCTTTAATATTGTTGGACGACGTGCCGCCTTTGCTAAAGGACATTATTGCAATTCCCGCGAAATACAATTAACGATATAATGTATTATTCATTACGTCGTAATATCTCTTAAAACATTTCTAATAATAATGAATCAGTTTCATTTTCTGCTGTCATTCGCATTTGTCGCCTCTGAAACAATAGAGCTAATTAATTATAGTTTGGCTCAAAATATTTACTTACCATATACATATTGAGGCCGACATTATCGAAGGCAGTGTGCCTATACATGTACGAACGAACAACATTCCCAGTTACTTGGATATTCATCATAAGTAGACCAAATGAACAACCGAAATATTTGTAAATATAGACCAATATTTATAAAATAATTTGACGGGTATAACACGTACCATTACTCTGAAATTTTCAACCGAATTTAAACAATGAGTATACTCATTTGGCCATCAGTATATTTTATACTGTATGCATTCTGAGCTTACAACTCCATTTAAGTGCAAGCTCACATTCTCTTCCATGTCTATATGTTTTTTGGCAGTGAAATGTTTTCTATACACTTTCACGGTTCATTTATTAAATATAAATTGGGATTGGTATAATATTAAACGACCGTATAACGTTGGGCTATTAATAAAAAAGGTTTTCTATTATCGTCGCTGCAATAAGTCAATTAGCATTGTGATGGATTAATCGCTGCGTGCTGCAGCCAGATGGTGCCAGGATCACCTGCCTAAAGATAATACACACTATACTATGAGGTATACACATTAAGACTGCCCACCCCGAGGGGTCATTTTCAACATTTGGATCCTGAAAGTGAAATGGACTCTGATTTTATTACGCAGTCGCTCGGCTTAATATTGCACGGGGCATAGAATGAAGGCAGATGTCAAGGCGCCTTTTTAATTGATTCATATATACTTACGATGGAATAATGGAATCTGGGATTTACGACGTTTACTGGTTTATATACCGAGTTCTTACCAATTTTGTTCGTGTTATATAATGTTAATGCATTTTTGGATTTCATAAATCTTTACGTAAACTATAGGAATATTAATAATATTGAAGCGTAATTTCTTACAGTTGTCTCCTTTATAAAATATTCAGTTTTAACCGTTGATGTATCAAGTCTGGGCGAAATGAAATGCAGATTCAAATCCTGATGGAAATGAATGTCGATATAATACGCTTATAAAATGCTTAAAATTGTAGGAACACTTAATTCCAATTTCTACTTTCAATATAAAATGATGAAGTGCGTGGCGATCGAGGCTCGCATAAATCTGCTATACAGACGAATATGAGTGACATTGGAAAATGAAAGAAGTTGATTCTCGGTGGGTTTCCGTACAAGTGATTGCTTTATGTTTCGTCGGGTGATGTACTAGGATTGGCGCTCCGGTCTGTTGTCACCTAGACCGTCAAATAGAGCAACTGTCCCAGTGGGGACCTATTCAAACTAGTCTATTTCCAATGTCTCCCCTGGCCCGCACCTATTCAAGAAGACACAATCGGAGTGCCACTTAGCCAACATGAAATTCGCTCCTTTCACCCCTCCATTTTTGACTCCCCTAAACGCGACATCGAGTGTGCATGGGGTATAACTTTTAATTCGCACACATCTTTTCAAAATATGCGGCGCATTCAATTTCACTGACACCGCTGCCTTTCTAGCGACAACCACTAGGGGTCGTGACTACGAACTTTTTGACTTTTGAATTTCGCTACTTGGCTCCAAATATACGAGTATGTACAGGGTGGCCACATACAAAATAAATGGGAACCTTTTTCATGAATTCGTAATTTTTGTGTTTTTCAATCAAAGTAAATCCAATTTTGCACAAATATAGACAACATACGTACAAACAAAACAGCTATTTTAATTTGTACTGAAAGTGTCCTCAATGCACTGCATGCAACACATGCCCGGGGGCGTTGTGGCAACCCTGTATATGGATGGGACTTTAGCTCGGTATCTAAATTGGGTGATATATTTAAGCGGTATATAAACGTGTATACTGTATTGTCTAGCGTCGCATTCACCATAGACAAAATACATTCTGTTCCTGCTATGCTCTTCATAAAATGAAAGTTAACAGATCTTTTAACGGGTTGATAAGTTGGTGAAATATAAATGAATCACCGTGTCGTCATTTTAATTACAGATATTTTCGTTCGACGAATGAAGTTTTTTTTTTTAGACGACATGAACGGGACATTTACATAAGTGACCAGGTTTCTGAAGCATGCATGCAGCAAGATGTGTTAAAACCACTTTATAGGACGAGGTTTTTCAAGAAGTGAAAGAGGAGGAGATTTTCGGGAATAACCGAAGATGCATGTCGGAGATTTCCCCCTATAGGATATTTAATGAATTTTTGTGAATAGTTTTCTTTTGGGAAATCAACGACATGGAACAGCGCTAACCTATTGCTGTTTCCAACGCCATCTTTTGGATTTCACTCACCCATGACTGTGCAACGGGTGCATTTAACCATTGTAACGTCGCTTTTATGAGGTCCCTTCTGAAAGGAAAACAAATAGATTTTGTCGCGAACAGTTTCGATTAAGTCACAACCCGTACTTCATTATGTTCGGTTTGGCTTTATGAGGAACCCCGAGCCCTATGCTACGGACCAGGACACATCGCACCCAGCTTAGACGACCGAACTAAAAGCCTAAAATTCAACTGTTGAGCTACAAAAGATCCCCTGGAGCATACCGAACTTCATTCAAGTTTTCTTCCGTCGCGTGGAAGCCCTGATATTATTTAGACGAAATTAATGCGTTGACTAAATATAATACGCGTATAGCACACGGGGGAGACAACTTTATACAGGGTGTCCCCCCCCCTCCTCCTCCTTGTCCTCGTGTGTTCGCTGTTGCGTGCTTTTAAAATGCAGCCAGTGTGACATCCCCTCGACTGTTCATTTATACGGTCAGCTCGGAGAAAACATAATAATGAAGTTGCTAAACTGTGTCCTCTATACTTCGATTCTTTCCCATTTCGGTGGAGGATCCAAATGGGAATCAAAATGTCTTTTAACAAATTGCGCGCTGCCGCCAGATGGCGATGATTGCCACGTATATATAGTATTCACGAAATAACAAAAGTTGGTGGCTTTCCAGCGCGCCATCCTTTCAAATTAATATCCCTTCAAATTGATGATAACGGCCATTGGAAAAGATTTCATTTTTGTAATGATATTAAATGTTTAAGACCCTTTTTTCCCCGTCCTCTCTGAATCACGTAATGCATCGAAGAAGGTCGCCATTTTTCATATAATGAGAATTTTTTGTCATTGGATAAAATTGAGTGTATCAATTTGAGTTCAGGCGTAGTCATTCATCGTTCTCTCGCTTCCTACGGCTCTTTTCACGTCGAGCAAAGTGGCTTTATTGAGAAAAATGATCCCGATGTCAGCATCCTCATTCCCCAATTAATGACCTACAATGTCTCACACATTGGTCACTATCGACTCCCTTGATTACATTTCTCTTCAACTCCATGCATGCATGCTGTCTCTCTATATATATACGCGCGTATGCTCTTTCAACTTAATATATACGATACATTCGCGAAGGGGTTCCATACTCTCCACTCCTTCTTCTTAATAGGATATCCATGCAAAAAAAAAAAAGACCCAGCGCACTCGTTAGCCTTCTCCGGGTTGCCTATCAGAAATCAAGTGGAATTAAAGACAAGCTGACATCGAAAGAAATTAATATGATAGATGAAAATGGCCGCCATCTCCATCAACGTTCGACTCAGACTCGTTTATGTTGAAAGCATTAGATTCGATTAAACCTATATATAGCATCAACGAACGTGGTTTAGAAGTATAGGGGGAATCTGTGTAGAACAATATGCAAGTATATTTCTAAAATATCTTATATAAACAGACAAAGGTGTTTTTTTTTTTTTTTGCAATTTTCAAAGACTGCTTCAGGCGCGCTTTTCAACGTATTTAAGCGTGCCGTGACAACTTTAGCTTCTTGCTTCTTCTGGGAATTTGACCTCTCTTTCGAGTGTTACTTGTATTTTGCCATTTCATTCCAAAAGCGAAATGGCATTAATAGAAACAATAGCTCGTATACTATAGAGCAGTAGATTCGATATAGTATTTGTAAAAGTGAGTGAGATTATAGGGTCCACTTGACTGCCCCGAAGGTTACGCGACGCTCATAGTCAACTTGACATTTTCCGGAGGAAGTGATGTCTTTCGAACGAGGAACGGTCATCTTTCACGCGAGTATCATCACCATTGGTCAACGCTATTCACTCGAAATAAATCTGTGAACATTGACTTTGCCATGAGCTTGTTGAGCGTTGGAAAAGTGTATCCTATATATACGAGGCCGTGACACTTTTCTCAATTTATTTTTCAAATTCGTATTGGACATTGTCAAAAGCACCCAACTGGCAATTTCGAATATGCCAGTCAATGCTTTATCCCGTCAAAACTGTTCAATTTTTAATATCAAGAAGTTGGAAAAACCGCGATGACAACGGGGCTGACTGTCGAATATGGTTTGGATTCACTCGGTGGTCGTCCACTCTGCAAAATTCTACATTTGTCCATTTACTCCCTCGCTCTTATATCTCGAAGTTGTTTAGGTCAAGGTTGGGGATTATTAAATAGAAAGTCATAAATTAAAATTATTTGATTGCCATAAATTTCAATGTAAAACTGGATGTAAACACTGGAAAAAAAAGTTAAGGATACAATTGTTGAGCTTGGGAGAGTGAAAAAGTGAAAATGTTTTTTAAAATGTGAAATTACCTTGGTTTTATATGTTTGCGCTTGACATGTGGAGATTTTAGAACGAGGATCTGTGATCCTATACTGTACTCAGTGAGTGTTTAGCGATGTAAATAAATAAATAAATAAATAAAAGTTTACTGCATTTATACCCTTTATTAATACTTCGCGGAGTTAGTTGGGAACTTACATAATTGGTCACGCTATATATAAATGCAGTAGTTTCATTTAATTAAAACTTTTTGTCTGGCAAAACAATTGAATATCGATACACAAACAAAATCAATTGTCGAGAAGATGAAAATAAACGGTTATTGCTTTTTGAAATCCTTGACGTTGTTATGCTTAAATGTTAATCGTTCGTTAGTTTTCGTGATTCTGCGATGCAAGATTTAAATTGTACTCGTTATAAAGTGTATAATTTTTGGTTTTTGAGTTCTGACATTATTATATTCCCTCGTCGACCTTAGTTAGTGCGAGTCTGTTTATTTTTTCTTCATGTTTTTTTCGAGCTCACATCGTTGAATCGCAGAATTGAAGCGAAGCATTTTATTCGCTGAATAATGTGATGGGCTTTTCTGAACATTACTGGAATTGTTTCGTTTATATGGCGAATATTGTCGTCGATGGGAGAGCTTTTTGGGTGGTAAAAATAAACAGGGCTAAATCCCCATCCATACTGCTGTCCAATTATTTGATGGCGGGCTTTCGGGGTGATTTAAGGGGCGATCCAGCGGTGGTGGATCGAGGAAATATGGAAGACCTCGGAATTAATCAGCCATATAAAGATGAAATGCAGAGGACATTAAGCTTTCCAAATGCACTTTCACATAATATAAAATGGACACAGAGACTCTGAGAGCGGGCAAAAAGCACCACGGATACATACAACTGCGAGCATTAAGCTTTTAATCAATACCATTTCATTAATATCATTAAGCTCGGCGAATAACACTATATTTTTGACCCGACATTATCTTCAGTGGTTAAAGGTCAAGTCGTTGCGTGCACCACTAGGAGCTTTCATTTCACGACACAATAAAAAGGTCAATTATTGGAAGAACTAAATGACGAAACTTCCGCTTTTGGGCACCTCTATCATTTGGGCATTTCATCCACTGGCCAATTTGTTACATACTCAAATAGTGGCTTGGAAATTCATTTTTACTCATGTTCTAGAGTCATCATGCTCTGAAGAATTGTGGAACTGCTCGCGGTATATTTCGATGGGGATTCGTTGAAAGATTTAAAAGTACTTGAAAGTGAACTGAGATGCTATTTGCCTCGTCAAAATACTGTAATATTACGATAATACGAATTAATCTAAAGTCAAATAAGTTGAATTATTCTATTAAATTTCATCAACGTTTACATTTCTGTAATATTCCGTGACATTCTATATGAAGAGGATTGAATATTCAAATCTATACGGATTTCTTGTAAAATTGCACGTAAGAATAGTCGGTTTCGTCTGACACTCAATTCAAACCTATATATGGAAATGGCATTTCTTAAGTTTTAAATTTTGTTGAAGTATAATGGCGAACGCCCATCTGCGAGAGGTCCTCGCCTATTAAAGGCATCCGGAAGAACAATTGCTTTTAATGTTTTTTCCAACAATAATGGCACCGTTTTTGATATTGAGGATGACAGTCGAGAGTCCCAACGAGCTGATAAACTATCCGGGGGCTTTAATTTTTTTTTTGTGCTTTTCTCTTTATAGTTTCAGTAATGGCAGTGGCATAGAGACCTCTTTTTCTTCTCAACTTTTCATTATAGTTGTTAACCAGACGTGAAATACGTGCGTTTTACAACCGCGCATTTAATGTCGCTTTCGGTATTGAGTGAAAAATGTCGAAATTGAATTCTCGTCGCTCGACCACTGGCCATTTTCCGGCCACGCTGCCGTGTCGTAGTGGTCAATCGCCGTCACTCGCTGAGCCATCTTTTATTGGAAAAAAGGGATTTTAAAGGCGGTGTCCATGCAATGGCTGCTCTTAATATATAGCTATCGCGGCTTTGTCATTTCCATCCCATTTTTTTGTGGGTTTTCGGGGGACACGGAAGGGGGTTTCGGGGCAACTTAAAAGGCGACAGCTTCTTTCTTCCGGAATAGGGGACGCCACTCACGCTGCATCAGCCTGGCTTTCGGGGCCCGATAGATTTCAATAGCTTATATTCGGGCGACAGGCAATTATGTTAGGCAAAGTCTCCTAAATCCCTCGTACAAATTGTTTTCCTATCTAAGAGTCACGGCTATTCTCCTCTCTTCTAGTCCCCATTTTATTAGGCTGCAACCGCACTGGTCACCGTCGCGATCATCTCCATTAGGATCAGCGCAAGAATGTCCCACACTTCTCGCGCACAAAATAACGCAGAGCGCTCGGATTTAGGGCCTTAAGGGAGCCTTCATCCAGGAACGGAATTATTTCATTTTATGTACATCGATGTCATTGGCGATAGGCTTACTGAATGCGAACTTGGAGTTATGGGGAACGGGAGTGTTGTTGGAGAGAGTGAGAGAGAGAGAGGGGGCGAGCATCACTGCGCATGACCGAAGGTTGCCATCTTGCGGACGGTGTGAACAACTTACACCCAATGCAAATAAACAGATTTGCATCCGTACTGACCACATCAGATTGTCTCGCGGAATGGCGAATACACATATTGTAGTGGTTAAATTAATCTATATAGTAATATTGTATATGTGTGATTTTTATGCGAGTTAAGCATCAAAATATCATTTTTATGGTCGCGAGAGTACCTTTTTGTATGTAGGCTACCACTGCGTACTTGGAAGCTAGCAGTGATTGCCCGTTTTTTAAAGGTTCAGCCCAAGTCCGTCTTTTTGAAGCCCTTGCGCACATTTTCTTCCTTTGCTCCGAGTTGTTTATATTTGTGTTTTTATTCATGCTCATACGCGTTTGTGTTTGTACGTGCTCGGACATAATAATCCATTTTTATTTACATTTTCGGAGTCGTTGGTTACTCTATTTTTAAAGGGAATAATTCACGGGATGAAGCTTCTTCCGCGGGCTTATGTCCAGCTTCGGTCATATATTTAGACGGAGATCCTCGGCTTTAAAAAGGTCGCCCAAAATGTACTCGGCGCGCATATTCCTCTCTTAGTTCGGGTGTTGCGTCGACAGGCCGGTGATAAATAGCTGCTCTTGCTCCTATGTATTTAGGGGTGATTTCGATGAAAACTGCAAAAAGCTATTTTTTATACCTAGCTGTCTTTTCATATTATGCTCGCCAGCACAAAATTGTTTTCGTTGGCTTTATAAATGACAGTTCACTTATACACGAAGCGAGCGAGCTGTCATCATCACGTTTGGGCTTTTAACGAGGGAATATAATAATAAAAGCCGAGTTAGACGGAGGCGAGAGAGCGAAATTTCATTAAATTTAGTCTTTCTGCGTCCATAAACCTAATAGAAAACTATCAAAGCAAAAAAAAAAAAAAAAAAAAATAGAAAAAAAAATAAAGATTGAATCCAAAAATACCCACGTCAGGCGGTCACTGCTTTTATAGAGTGAAACCATCGTTGATACCCGTAAAATCTGCGCTTTTTCTGAATGATAAACTCTTTCTTGGAAGTTTTTGAAGCAATTTGTAAATGGGGATTAGCGAATACTACCCTTTACTACTTTGAATGTATTTCTGCTTCGATTGTTTAGAATTATTCAAATTGAGGTGTCAGATACAGCATTGTACCAAATCCCCATTTTAAATTTTTTATAAATGTTGGTAAGCGAAAGTTTTGTATTCAAAACCTGATTTTTCTTTATTTCATTGATGAAACAGAAATAATCCATTTACAAAACTTTAGGTGTTCCGTAAATATTTTTGCTTCAAGTTCAGTGTAGCTTAAGTTGAGAAACCGCTGCTCAAAACTGGCTTCATAAATTTCTTTCAAATGAAATAAACGCATATTTTGAAATGTAGCATCATC
Organism: Julus scandinavius; assembly: GCA_034696685.1. Classification (NCBI taxonomy): domain Eukaryota; kingdom Metazoa; phylum Arthropoda; class Diplopoda; order Julida; family Julidae; genus Julus; species Julus scandinavius. The sequence goes on from JAQGAE010003649.1 coordinate 9,256, forward strand.
TTATTAGATTGATTTTGAAATGATTGAAATGCGTTACCATTCGTGGCTATTTTATCAGATGAAAAAGCTGCTTTATCGGTTTCGTAAGAAGTTTTCGTGGCCCGTGGACAAATAGAAAATCATTAATGTTAAGTGTGTGCCGAGTACGTTTTATCCGTTAATGGTTGCACAATCACTTACTTTTGATATCGAAGCATTGTGTGTTCCGAATGGTAAGAAATGCCGGCTGATGACCCGATCCAATTACTTCACTTTGAGCGAATAGTTGCTTTCCGGTCACATTCGGAACTAATTTAAAGCAATATTTTTGACGCGTCCCTCGGGGGCTCCGTATACGCCTTCCCTCGCCTGGATAGAGACGCGCTTAGGCCTGCTTTTTTTTCTTCTCCCCACCCGAACATCCAACCTTATCGGCTTAAGTTCTTTTGATTAATTTGTGTTGCCTCTAGGATAAAAAGAAAATCCTTCATTTAAACTTTGTCTCGGGAGATTGTATCCACCCACGGGGCTCCCGCAAGACAGCGTTTATATAACGGGTCGAAAAATGTTGCGCCGTGTCCCATTTATACCAACCGAGGATAAACTTGCAATCGATGATGTAAGAAAGCTGAAATCTCGAGCTAAAAAAAAACAATACAAGAAAGAGGCGCAAAATAGTTGAATAGAACAAAAGGTCTGTTACGTGCAACCGCTTCTACAGGGCTACTATTTCAGTTTGGGCGACTTATGTGCGCTCAATATAGGCATCATCATATTGCTTAATGAAAACTCATCCGGTATTTAGGAAATTTGAACAGTTTAGTGGCTGCTCTATACAACTGCCTGCAAATTGAAAGATACGGGGTGGACCATTTGGCATCACTGGCTTTGCATGCAATATGTCATGGTTTCACTATTGTGTTTAAAAGCAAATTCAGGAATTGTTTCTCTACAAATGGTCAGCAACTATTACGTGAAATATAATTTCCTAAAACTAATGGTTTCTCGTTTTTCTTGACATTCAATTTGGAATAGCCCAACTTAACGAGGTTTGAATTCCTGTAGGTATTTTTCTGGAAGGACACAGACTCCTATACTCGTTTTAATGATTGTCTTATACGCGTATTGCTTCATCCTTCGCCTCTTTTTTTCCCTATCTCACCCGATCATTATTAATACGAATCTGTCAAAAGCTTGCTGGCGTCAGGAAATTTTCCGCTAAAAAGCTTAAAAGCGGAATTGAACTCTGAGTAAAACGTTTCGCCAACGCTGTTTACACTCGTATACGGTATACGTTAATATTTTATTGATTTTTATCACGAATCGCATTGCATATGCAACTCTATACTGGCTATTTCTTCTGTGTTTAAATTCGTCGTATAGGGAACAACCCATTCGTAATCGTCAAAATAAATGGTCAATGTCATTTTTTTTTGGCTAATATAATAAAGCCTCTTCGATTTTTGCCTAACCCAATTCGATAAGCCATGAAGATGGAAATAATGGACTTATTTGAAAAAGGGATTTCGTTGGTAATAATTTAAGAAATTGGAAGCGAAGGGACCGTGTCATTTATCACGCAATTCTTCAGTTATCCATTTTGAGGACCTACAACTGATATAACTGATGCCCGGTGCCATATACAGCAGCTTATGATTGCTTCGGCCATTGCGAAATTCTGTCTGGTAACTTTCATTTACATTTGTTTCAATAATGTTTCCAATAACATAAATTTGTCGCACAATTGAAACCGAAAATCGTGTAGCTTCTCGGATTTCATTTTTGTATAACTATTTTCCATAGCTAGCCAGCCTAACTTTTCGTTTGTTCTGAAACGAGAGAATATTTCGTCGTTGGAAACAATCGATTGGATAAATTTTGTAGCTATTAATAATAAGAATCCGATGAAGAATTGAATGAAATTTAAGTAGTCATCCCTAGCAGTTTTTCCCTCGTCTACTCAAAGTGAACGTTTGACAGCGAGCTGTGTCGATACGGATTTCATTAATTCGATTAGAGGTGTGCCCGTCGTTACGTATTAGTTGCCAATAATGCATTAATGTCCCTATTTTGATTCTAATTTGAATAATTTTAATTTCGTTGGACTGTTACCGCGTATCGATTGCCTCCGAATTGTTCGTTTTTAATTATGGCGAGGACGTCGAGGAGGGAATGACGACGTTTCGATCGGGGGAAATTGGGTCTTAGCCGATTTGTGATAGCGATTAATGACAGAGCGTGTGAGGGAAGTCGCCCCCTCCATACCCTATACCAGGAAGGCGTTAAAAAGTACACAATCTGTCGCCCAAATGGACGTGGATGTCGCCATTGTTGGCGGCAATAAACGATCCCCGGAGAGAAGGTCCGCTAATGTCCTTTCTTAATCAAATTCGCCTTAATTACGAATACGTTGAATTCGCCTTTTTTTTTCCGTTTGGAAATCCTCGTTGACCAGCACAGCAGCCTGTACGAGATGGAGGGATTGGACATGCAAGGGGGGAGATGATGGGATCGTGCGTGGGGTGCCTCCATTTTTGTTGGTTTGATTTAAGGGGGGAAAGGGGGTGACATCCGGAATGCATGCGTGGCAGGAACACTATATGCTGCACCCCGGGTCTAATTTGACACGTGTAAGTCCATTGATGAATTTACTGAAGTTATTATGAACGCGGTGGTTAAACGCGAAATTCATACTATCTTGATTTCGTGCACTCGAACGCTCGCACCGAACACAATTTTAGTTTATTATCCATCCGCCGTGATCGCAATCGCGAGAATGAGGGTGATATAGCGAATCTGTTCAAATTCTCAGCGCCATCTATAGGATGAATTTCGCGCAACACTTCAAAATGGCGCCTATAAAGATGGGTAACGTATTTCGAGATCTCATGAGTAACTATTGCAATATTACATATATTGTTGTTAGTTTTTTTTTTAATTTGATGAAGATCATGTTGAATTTCCATTTCGGACGTCCCACGCACTCTCCGAGTGTCCGCAACTACTTAAGTAAATAAGATTCTGGCGTAAAATTGTTGTTGAGCTTTCATAGCGTTTTTAATAGGCGCCGATAATGGTTTAGTAGCGCGCTTTTGTTTCTTTTACACGTAAGAAGATTTTTTCACGACTATTTCACGCTCGGCAAGACAGGGAGCGAATAGCGTTTTGGGTCGAGGAGAATTTCGAAATTTCTCCCCTTAGGACCTATTCTCATTTCATCGAGTGCGAATATAAAATGCATAAAGTCTAATCTAGTTTTCATGCTAAATTATTTCTAGTAGAACTCGCGAACAAACAACTGTTTTTGCGCATTAAAAGCAATGAAATGTACGACGTTGTCAACCTTAATATCACGACCAAGTATAGCACGAGTCGTATCTGGAATGGTGACGTTGAGAAGTGTTTCCCAAATTTATCGCCCTCATTTTCATACGCGTTAAGTACTTTCGTCGCGTATACATTTTTCCTAGAAATGCCCTTGTATACATACATGTTGCCAATGAGCGTGTTCATAATCAGGCTCACTATGCGTGCATTATATTCCATTGTACAAAACCTTTTCCATTTTGCGCGTCCATAAAGCGTGAATCACTCGGTATTAATGTAAACTGCGTTGCATATAGAGACGGCAATAAAATTCTTTAATTTAACAAAGTGGCAATATCGCAAACGCCGAAAGCCCGAGCAACGGCGAGAGAGAAAGCGTTAAAACCCTCAAAACCCCCGGACTTTACACGATGAAAAGTTGAGAATTAACAGCCCAGCCATTGCCATAAGCTTCGTGACTTATAATTAATGGTAATGAAAGTTCATGGATATGATGACTTAAATATTTGCTTAGCAAAATGGTCCTAGCCAACGCGCATTTGACTCGCATCGTGCATGCGTGTGCGTGGCTCGAGTAATTAATGGTCTATCAAAAATTAAGGCTCTTGGAAACATTCGAGAATATAGCTCTCTCCAAACAAAAAAAAAATATTCATAAAATGTTTAGGTTTCTGCACAACATAAACAGGGCGAATCACAGGCACTCAAATAGTGTATACATGTATAGAACATCTCGTTGCCGTACATAATCTCTTCAGACCAAACTAATAAATGTGACACGTTCTACAAAAAAGTATTGCATATACAGAGCAATCCACTGGCGGAAACTTTTAAGGTTTTTAGAGCACCTAATGAAACGTTTCAATTATTATTAAACCTTTCTTAAAGTTCTATTAAACGCAAACAAATGCTGCTATATTTAAAAAAAAAATAATCAATATGAATCCTTTTTAAATATATTCTCTCAAGAGGGCGCTGTTGTTAATGGTCGCGATAGTGCATTGTATGTAGGCTACCACTGCGTACTAGGAAGCTAGCAGTGATTGCCCGCTTTAAGGGGCTCTCACTAAGGGTACTTTTTTTTTGCTGTTTTTTTTATATATACATATAAAATGTTATAGTGGGACCTATAAGGAATTTCTTGAAAGTGTTATATAGAAGCGTGAACGCCTCATGACGCCGTATATTGTGTTAAAGAACCTTTAGGGTGTCGAAGAACATGACTCGAATTGCTTGAGACAATATATATATAGGAAGCAAAAGGCAGAATACAGAAACTTTCGAACACCGTCATTTTTTAGAGTGTAGGGCTTTCATTAATTTTGTAATCCGAATTCCAGTGCATGGTAATCCTGAACGATTTTTGGTGAATTGCGAAAATCATTTTTCATTTTTTATGCATGTATACGATTGAAAGCTTCCATGTTCCAAATGTTTGAGAATAATCAACGGTGAAGTTTTACTTGATCCGTGTGTTAGCAACATAATTTTGCATATTTTGCTCACGAAATAAGATGTATCCAAAACGAGTTGTAAATGGTTGCCATTGAACGTATACATTAAACAGTTTTGATTCCGTTCTGTGGAATATTATTAGGATAATTCTGGTATATTGAGTATATGCTCGTTCTATTTGCTCGAGTGTTGCATAAGCCTGGGAATGCATG
>JAQGAE010003650.1:0-14226 GCA_034696685.1 Julus scandinavius
GGAACAATTTGTTAATTTATTAACGAAATATATAAGTTTTATTGGGTGTGCAATTACATTTTTTGCCGACTGTATGTGTGCTTGTATATGCAGAGGTCAAATAGCATTCGTAAAAATCAATATAGCTTTAAAATCCGTCCGAGCATGCGCACTGCAAGCTTATATATATATATACTTTTATAGAAATTATATACGACAAAGGGTATACAACACACTAGCTGCATACATATCTCTAAAATCCCCATAAGCCCGTCAATACATATTGATTGCCGGCCATTGAGGGGAGAAGTTTGGACTTTTTTGCAGCCCATTTTTGTCCTTTGGGAAGGCTTACCGAGGAATTGCTTTTTATGGCCCTATAGGTGCGCATGCGCATGTCGCTTAATGTCAATGGGGATTTTTCCCTATGCCAAGGAAGCCGCGAGAGACTGGTTTAGGTTCTCACGATGAAAAAAAAAAATACATATATACAGGGGATTAAAAACTATATTCATCCCACCATCGTGCGCATGCGTCGAGGCAAGTGGAACGATAGGCTTAATGCTATTAAAGATGATACGAACATCGATACGACACTAAGTGTGCCTGTATCATAAAAGCATTATTACGAGTGTCTCTCATATACTTATACGAGCCCCATACAGTAATTAGCATAAAGTGTTCAGCCCATGGTATGCAAATGCAAATCTTATAATAAAAGTAAAATATGCATGATGCCATTCTGCGCCTCTAATACTCGAGGGAGGGAAGGAATATAAGCAATTCCGAGCGAATTACAATTGGAAGCCGCAAAGTGGGGAGAAAAGCGTGAAATTTCGACAACTGCCGCAATACACATATATAAGCCTCGCACTCAAGATCCGACTTATTAATAATAAATAACTGAAATAGTATAAAAAACGCCTAATGTTCCCCATCTTACACAACGCATAATGGCGATTCAATCATGCACAGGCATGCATCATGCATTATAGATGGGCACGGCTCGAATGCATTACAATATGAATCATATCAATACACGCTGAATTCGTAACGTGATGTTTGAAACAAACGGAAATTTCACGACTGCAATGCGTGGGGGAGAAACGGGGATGGGGTTAAGTATGTACATAGCATGCATGCTTGGTATCAAATTTACCACTCAACATCTGAAAACTCCGAAAACAATTTGTACATATAGAACATATTGAAAATAACTAAAAAGGGAAAAAAGTGAATGATATAGGGGAGACCGGGGCATAGTGGGACACGGGGCACAGTGGTTCAACGTTTTTATAAAATCAGGTTTTATCAGTAACCCAATGCTTTTGATTTGCTAAGAAGCTGCATATATATATATGCAGCATGCACTCTTTCATTAAACAAAATTTTTGCGATCTGACACTATAATTAATCTGACAATAATTATTCAACTCGCAATTGGATTTTTATTCTAGGTGTAATTATAAAACATTAGTAATGCTGCTATATACCATTGACGAGTGTGCATATATCTAGCTATAATTTCAAACTAAAGCTTATGTTAATTAGTCATGTGGTCAGCTGTAAGGCCTTATTCAAATCAAATTGGTTATACGGGGGTATACAGTGGACCACAACATTATGGGGTACAGTGGGACATGTCCCAGCATACCCCAATTAATGTTTTTGGGAAATATTTTTTATATTTTCTCATTAATCATAACTTTAAATAAAAACCATGTTTAAATTTATGTTTTAAAATAAAAATGGTTCACAATCACAGAACAAAAAAAAAATTTGGACAAGTAAGCAGTCAAAATATGAAAGCTGCTGTAATTACGTTTAATTTTAATCGTTTTTGTAATTTATATACTTGGAATTTTAAATTGACGTGCTGAATTAAATACAATTAATCAATGTGGTATTCTTTTTCTTGTGAAATTTGTCTTAATTTTGCGTGGACCACTGTACCCCAACCATGAATTCTAAAAAGTGTACCAACTGTGCCCCGGTCTCCCCAATACTTTCAGAAAGTTTTGTTCTATGTGTGCATGAATAATGTTCAATAATTATGATCTATGTAAAACCGATCAAGTCAAACATAGATTTAATCTTCCTTTTTCCAAATATAGCCACATTTTTGCTCTCTTATTAACATGCAGGTGTGGGGATATTCCCATCTAATACTACCCCAGTTACTCCATCTTGTGGAGTATAAATTGTGGGGCATGGAGGCATGCATTTTTTCAAGGGCCATATATATGCCGTATTATGTCCCATGTCCATGAATGATGTTCTCCATATATGTCAATATATGAAAAAAAAAAGTACCAATTTTAGGTTTAACATGAATTCAATTATAATAAACTTAATAAATTATTCAATTTGGCTTGGAAAATGAGAATTTCACTATATCACAGAATTTTTTATCTACAGAAATTCAATTAATTCTGCATTACTCATCTCAAGCACATGTGACAATCAAAGACAATGGATTAAAGTAAAATTCATGTCTATATATATATATATATATAAAGCACATGCCAGTATACAACTTTTTAAGGTCACAAACAAAATTAAATATGAAATATTGAATTTTGGAAACAATCCGTTTAAATGACGCACATTGGTTTCCATGGAAATCTGAGCCTCTGATCTTTCGAAAACCTAACATACATTTTTTTCCCCTTCACAATATTTCCTTGTATATACATGTAGCGTTCAAGCAATCAATTTCTCATTTAGTCATGAACGTCGATTTTTTGGCAAAAATCCCCAGACACACAGCCAAGAGGATAATTTGGATTTGCTCGACTAGACAAAAGGAAAACCCGTTTATCGGAAAAACACCGAAGCTTTTGTACAAAATGAGAATAACACAAAATCGGCAACCAGATGACCCTCACAGCCACGAAACACATGCAAACATTCAGATCATCAATATATTTTAAAGAAGAACTTTGATTTTACACATTCATTCAATGTGGCGCAATGTTTAAATTCTTTGTAAAATAGTTTGGGATAACATGATCAGAATAAACATCAAGTTAAAGAAATATTTTGAAGAGGGTTATAAGCCACATTATGTCCCATATAAATTACATAGTCAATGTAATGTCCATGACATATATGGCGTTTTATATATCCAAGTGTAGAATAAAACATGTAATTGTTATTTCACAAAGTACACGAGTATGCACATTATCGTAATGGTACATTCAGAAATTTCAGATTTTTTTCATTCGAGTAATAGCATATTTTATAGATTACATATTCCCTCCATCAATGAAAAGTTTGCTTTGTAAAATCATAGAAAGGAAGTAAAATTTGGAAACAGGAAATGACGTCATTATAGTGTTGCAAAACGCATCGCAACTGCCAAGAGTTTGTTGATTTCAGGGCCTAAAATGTCAAAGTTGTTGCATTAAGAGTTACTGCCGTTAAATATTCAGCAAAACGAGGTCCAATGTATATGGGGAAAACTGAGAAATAAGGAAATGTATATCACATTTCTTACGATATAAAATATATATTTCTCGGTTCATGAAAAATATAGAGACAGGAAAAAGAGGCTAAACTTTTGGTGGCTAAACCGAAAAACAACAAGGCCCCGACAATAAACTAATGGCGCCCATTCTTCACTTTTATTTCTTGTCAATGTTATTTATGTGGCATCATTTATTTAGGAAACGTTAATAATTCACCATGAACTAAGGTTTTCTCGTTTTTTTTTGTTCATTTCTTTTTTTAGGCAATACCAAGGATGGAAACAAGAATAAAAAAAAGCTGCAGCTCTGTACAATGATGTAAAAACTGCAATGAAAAATCAGACCCAGTACGACCATTGAGAGGGCATATGACGAATGAGACGATGGAGGTACGAAGGTTTGTTTCGAATCCACCAATGGCTGACTAGCGTACGGCGGCCATCTTGGCAGCCATTACAGACCCCTGTTACCCCTACGAAGGGGAAAAAAATCGCAGCACCAAAACAAAGGTCAAAATGTGGTACATAAGCTATTACAGGGGGTTAGAAAATAGGCCCCAAAAATAGTTTTTTACAGGGGCTTGTAAATGTAGAGTAGGACGACGACACGGTGGGGTTATATAATCTAAACATAGTTAAATCCCCCTAACCGACAACATCACTTTTTTAGGAAACCGAAACCGCGGCACGGGCAATAAAACCATAAACCCAGTGACCCAAACTTGCGTAAGAATTTCGGAGGCTAAATAAAAAGGGCCATTATCCTCACTTTAAACAATGGGGCTATTGAGGAGTAACAACATGGCGGCAGCACATGTGTAATAGCCCCTCTTTTTTACAACAAAAAAACCAACGAGCCCCCCATTTTAATGGCTAAGGGAAAACATCACCAAAAAACCAGAGTACAGAAAACTACCCTCAAAACAAACAATAAAATGTGTTATGTCTAGTTAAAACTATCTGGTTGAAGGTTAACTGCCAGTGGGCCATGAATATAAAACTAAATACTGTGGTATATCTAAAGATGTTCAATAATGATCAACTATAATTATTTAAATTTGGATTTCAAATAAAAAGTGCTCAATTTTCTGAAAGTTATAAATGAGTTACAAATCGTATTGCAGCATTACCATAAACGTTAAATTAAACTGTCATGAATATATCAGAGCAAGGGTTTTATTATCATATAATAGCTTCGCTCTAAAAAAGAATATATAATTGACGACATCAGTTTTGAATTATAAACATCTAAGTATATGTTAAACGTGCTTAAGTGTTTTTAATCACCCAAGGAAAAATATGGAATTTTAAGGTTGCAGATATATTACAGGGTGGGCCAATAAAATGTAAGCCAACTATATAAAAATCATAAAATGGATATTTGTTAATGGAATTTATTGAAAATTTGTACATGTACGCTTAAATAGGATACAAAAAAAATTCCCTATTTCAATTTGTGCTCAAAGTTAGCAACTTTCTCCGGAAACAGTTTCAAAAATTCCTAGCACTGCAATTTTTCATTTTACGCAAAAAAACTTCTCGCGGTTCTTTCTTCTTCAGTGTACGCCATTTTGTAAGACAAATTCGAATGATTACGTCATTAAAAAAGAACGTGAACGAGGGCAATTCGAAAGAGAAAAACAATATTTGTAAAAATTTCCATCAAATTCCATTAACAAATAACCTTTTTATGATTTTTTTAACGTTGGCTTACTTTTTATTGGCCCACCCTGTATATAGCTTCACCTAATACTGATATATCTTTCATTTTCAGGTTAAAAGTTAACCTAATTTCCTGCTATAAATTTTAGAACCTTCACTTTCCAATAGTAAATTGCGTTGATATTTCAAGATCAGGATGGTAATAAATTGTCATACAGGGCTGGGATGAAAATTTCCAATGATTAATGATAAACTGAAACCATAATTTCCTGCTGCTTCCATGGCATAAGCACCCTAAAGATTAATTTAATAACAAGAAACTTTTTTAATATAAAAAAGTGTCTGCATGTGATGCAAATATAATAAAAAGCTTTTAAACTTTTTTAACTTTTGGAATTTAAAACACAATTTTTCTAAAAGTAAATAAATTCATCAATTGAGAATGAAGGTACTTAATGCTATAACAGATTTGATGAAAAAACTATGAAATATAATATTTTGGAATTAAGTTTATAAATCTATAGCCAAAGAATATTTTAAATGATAGCACCTATGACTGTTTTGTAGAAAAACAGACCTACAGAAATAAGATTGGTTACAAACAAGAATATAGTGCAGATAGTGTTGACAAGATACACGACCATGCGCAAACGCCCCTGTTCTCCCCTCCATTTGACTACCCCACAAACAACGCACTCTTTTCAAAAAAATAGCCAGTGGTCAGTAGCACATGACATAACGAGGAGCTGAACAATGCCTTGTTTTCGTGGGTAACCCGACCCCAGGCCCTAAAAGGGCCAACAGTTGTGGTCGGTTGGCCCCACAAAATTTACATGTGAAAACCTTAGTGTGGTCCAGAACTGACCAGAGCACAAGAATAATTGGAGGATGAGCGTGAAGGAGGAATAGGTACAAAAGATAAGATAACGAAAAAGGGGGTAGTTGACCTATCCTAGGAACCAAAAAGCGTCCCAAGTCCCACCCATCAATTTCCAAAAACTTTTTTTGGCTTTTTTTGTGCTTTGGGTTCAGTACAAATTTCGTGGTGTTAAGGGTTCAATGATGACTCGAGAAAAAAAGTTTAGGAAAAAAAAAAGTTAAGAAAGTTTGCATTCATAAAATATGTTTGTGCCTTCTTGTGGATTATACGGCACAACGCGTTTTCTGGATTCTAACCTGGAAATTGTACACGGTAAAGCAACCAGATTTCAGTTTTTCCTCTCATATTGCATGCTTCAAAGCCATTTCATTATATGTCGTTTCCGAGTGAATTCTCCATATATAATGAAACTATTTTGCGGGGGCTGTGCATGTCGTGAACATTTGCACATAAAAGTCTCGGTCTTATGTGAATAATATTAAAACCTGCACAATATATAGGCAATACTGAAATTCAACTTTTGAAATTGTTTCAAAAGTTTAAAATTAACTTTTTATGAATTATACTATTGTGTTGTGGTATATAATATTATAAGGAGAAAAATATATTTGTTGTAAATCCTTTATATACAACAACCTGAAACTGAAGTAAAAGTATGACGTCATCATTTAGATGGGAGATGGAATACTAGTACCATGCTCAATGAAGATCATGAATACAATTATATGTAGCATATCCTGAGAACAAAATCTTAAGTGCATTTATGTATAATTCAATTTTTAAATGCATAAAACTGGTGTTGAAACACCCTCTTGGAGTTCTAGACAAAAATGCAGATTCTTAGTCTACACATCTGCCGTGCATATATATCTTTTAATTCAACAACGGCTACACATGCAGTAACACAACAACCACAAATTCTCGTTCTCTCCCCTTACTAATATATACACATTTCATGAAGGAAACACAAACACATATTTCGTATGTTTTAACTTTACCAAATCTGTTTGCCATTGGTCTTTGTGGTCTGCCAACAACCTGCTTGTAACACGGCACAGGCAATATTGCCACCCTATTTATGTTTTTACGTATTTTCAGCAAGTATTTGTGTGGTTTATTCCAGCTGCTTTCAAAGCTGCATTATAACAAATCAAGTTTTAAAGCTGAATATGACCACCTAATTTCCAACAAATTTTCAATTTTGAAATTGGATAAAGTCCCAAATTCCAAAACGTTTCCAAATGAAGTTTTTACAAGTGGGAAATTATAGGTTTAACAATCCCATATGAAAATATACAAGAAAGATACATTTAATTTTTAATAAATCAATCAGGACATGTTCAAACACAAAATTAAGTTTTGTTGCGTAATTTCAAATTTGACAACTGGCACCTCTATAATTTGTTAAGTATATAAAATAAGCATCATGATAATATCCAATTCCGTGTTGATGTTATAAATGACGTTCATCACTGAATATATGCTTCAAACATTTTGTATTAAATAAATTTAAAGACATCCAAAACAAATGATGAAGTCACTGAAAATTTTACCATCTTTTTTTTAGTTTCTGCAAACACCACTTCATCCAATGAGAATGCAATTCGCAGAAATGAGATTCTTGTTTGAAATTAAACGTTTCCAAAGGAAATTAAATAGCGAAATAAATTTCATCCCGCGAATGGGGATATTATACACCACACATGATTCTGATTACAGCAGTTAAAGTAGGCCTAAACGGCAGCAATAGACAAAACCGAGCCAGTGCATATTGCCCCACCAACTAAATATGGGTAAGCGTTAAAACCTTTTATTAGGTTTGTTAAAGTGCATGCCTCAGATAGGTGCCAATTGGAGGGAATGCATTTAATCTCCTTCGAGATTAAATTCAGGATTTTAATTTAGTAGATTTGCATGCACTCCAGAGATTTCCTTACAGTCGTATAATTCTCAAAGCCAGGCTCACGTACAAAAGGAAGAAGACGAATCTGGAAGTTTGCTAAGAGTATATTCATACTCGTGTATATTTCTAGCATAAGAGCTTCTGTATACGAAATCATGGCAATCCTGAATTTTCCTAGTTGAATTCGGCAAGTCCAATATTCCTTGACGAGAGTATATACATCCAAGTAGGAACAAAGGATTTGAGAAGGGATGATGTAAAGAGGGGGAGGGGGGTTGAGGGTGATCTAAAAAGCAAATGAATTTCGCTATAGCTCATGATAACCGAATGCAATGCGTTGATGAACAACTGCAGTATATAGGGAGAAAATGCAAATTGTGGAAATGGGGGAGGAAGGATGTACAGAGGAGGATTTGGGGGAGAATAAGAAATGTAATAAATGCATTATGCTTTGCATACCACAGCTAAATCAATTACACGAAAAATGCATTCAAGAGAGAAAGACGAGGACATGTATAGAAATAGAAATAATTTAATTTTCCATACCAATGTTAAAGCAGTGAATTATAGTACATACACGGGCATATGGATGCACCAACGTTTAATTACAAGACATGCTTTTCTTTGTTCAGTAACATTGCTGTATCACATGAACAGATATTTGTCTCTTACCGAAAACTATATACAAAAATATGTAATCAAAGTTTTTGCAAAAATAAATTTTCACTTTATAATGCTATATATGCAGGAGGAAAGAAACCTACATGTAGTGCACTCTAAAAAAAACTATATCATATAGAACCTTACTATTTACCAAAAATATATATTTATTTAATTTTTATAAGAAATAAATAAAGATTTTCAAAAAACATAAGTGGAAAAACGGTAAAAATAAATTGTATTTTTTTGCAACATAAATGTATATTAACTGTTATTAAGAACATCATTATGATTTTTAACAGATATAGTCTAATGTTTAAGAGGGCCCTCCAGCCATCAGGCAATTAACCTGCCACTCTGGCCATTCCGCAACGTATATACCTCAAAGGGATGTATATTTTGCAAAAGGTTCGCTTTGGAACGTTGTTAAAAAAGTTGTCTCTCTACATGGAATATGGTTGCTATAGTTCAATTAAAAATTGTCAACATTATATATAGGTCAACAAAGTGGATATTTAACTTGTATTTGTTCACAGATGTGGAATGTTACAAACTTCTAACACGAATTATAATCATGCAGCTTTAGATTGGAAATTTAAGCATGAGCTAGGAAAGAGAAAGAAGGAAACTATAAAAATGTTAGAAAAAACGGTGTCATTCGCATGAAAAAGTTACGGCGCTTCTGGTTCGTACGCACGTAATTCCGCATACTGCAGCATTAATTTGGCACAGCAGAAACGGACGTCCAAAATGGGTTTCTTTTGAATTACAATGGACACATGTAGATTGATAGTGAATTTTTCATTTTGCGCAGCATAGTCCCGTATAGGGTTTCGAGCGGGAAAAGCGAGGTTTTTGGGGTTGGAGGCTTCATTCAAGCAGAAGATAGCATAATTCAATGGCGTCTTTCCGCTCCAGGACAGCCAAGTTAGCCCTAACGTCTAGCGAGAAAAGGAAGGAAAACCCGAAGAAATATTTGAAAAAAGTCGAAAAATCCTCGCTCGGCTTGGGCCCCATATTGCGAGCTTATGTTTCGACGGTTTCATATAAATTTCGACGTGCATTTCCACTCGGCTGGTTGGGAAGTAATGGCGCACCAGGCGGCAGCCATCTTGAAAATGGAAAAATATCCATCAGACGCATATACCATTCCGGATAGGAATTTCCATATGGATTTTTACGTACAATTTCACGAACGCATTGTCTTTGCAAATGAAATTCACAATATTTCATACGCGACAGTTCCTATATAGGGCGTCTCAAATTCGGCGCTATATCGACCATGCGTATTACCCCTGCTTTGCAGAAACGATTTTTCATTGCAAATTTAGAGGATGAAATGTTGATTTTTAGTGAGGAGAACGTTGACCTTTATATAAATTTCTTATACACATTTCCTCTAAATATCTTAAAGAGGAAGAAATATTCACAAGCTGCTCACATATTGAATTTGACCAGGTTTTTATGGTTGAACCTATATGTGTATAATGTTTTAAAGCTGTATAAAATATGTGTAATATTCCTTGATATATTTCACAAGAGTTTGTACAGGTATAGTTCAAACCACGGGCTTTCACATAAACGAGAAATCTCGTGAGCACACTTAATTATGGAAATAGAGGAAGATAAAACTTACAAATGCTCGTGTAAATCACATACACTCTCTTTGTACACATTACCCCACTGTAAATTGCATGAAAATTATACCTAAAATTATATCATTTTCTATCATTTGCATTGTTAAAGTGAATTTGGGAAAACATGTTCAGAATATCCTTAGACGCAAATTTTTGTATGAAGCGCACAAAAAGCACATTCCTTTCTTAGAAAAATGACTACTACAAAATGATAGTATAAAAAAAAAACCATTTATAAAATTAATTGCATTTCTCCTAATTTCGTTTATGCTCGCCCAAACTCACAATAACAATGAAAAACGTATACGACTATTCTGCATTATTCAGCTTAATTCCACTAAACTTTTATCACCTAAAAAAGTAGATTGATTTTGCTGCACGAAGCTTAGGGCTTAAGTCCGTTGGGTAAATCAGTATACACAAGCCTAGGCTAAACCAATTTCTTCCTATAGAAAAGTGAGTATGCACTTAGGGATTAAATTCCTTTTTTCCCTCCTCAAGAATTTATAAGGAAGAATGGTTTATTTGCTTCAAAAATCTCGGGCATTAATTTTCATTAAGCTTTATTACGCATGCCTGTGATGAATGGGGCAGAAACTTAATATAGGAGAGAGAAAGTCGCACAAAAGCTAGGCCTATTGAAAAGGCTCGTCTTTTTTTTTTTTTAATTGCAACACTAATTATTTTGAACACAATAAGCGCAATATTATGCCTTGAAAGAGGGGTTTGCATATACATGTGCATACATAGGAAAGCCCTTGTAATGTCGTCTACCAATAGGCATTCGTTATACAAAAGCCCAGAGTGTTTTGGGACGTCTAGCAAATCTTGCCAACATAAATTCAAAACCCAGGCTAACTAATTCAGACAATAGAGAGGCCCACATAAATCGATAGAACACGGCTGACTTCCACATCACATTTCTTTATTAAAAAGGTGAATTTAGCTTTCTCGCCTTATATTTCTAAGTGACGATTTATATTCCTGACTTGCATGGCTTACAACTTTTATATACTTTAACATTTTAATCTCCTTTAAAAGTTCAGAAGACCAAGTATATGCAGGTTTTCCATTCCTATAAATGGCGAGATGGCAGCAATATACTATACAGGGTGCATGGGCCAAAAGAAGGTAAGAAAACTATAAAAATCATAAAAAGGTTATTTGTTAATGGAAATAATGAAAATTTGTACAAATATTGTTTTTCTCTTTACTTTCGAATTGCCCTCGTTCACGTTCTTTTTTAATGACGTAATCATTCGAATTTGGCTTTCAAAATGGCGTTCACTGAAGAAGAATGAGCCGCGATAAGTTTTTTGCGTAAAACGAAAGATTACAGTGCATGATAGGCAATTTTTGAAACTGTTTCCGGAGAAAGGTGCTAACTTTGAACACGAATTGAAATAGGGAATTTTTTTGTATCTTATTTAAGTACACCTGTACAAATTTTCAATAAATTCCATTAACAAATAACCATTTTATGATTTTTATAAAAATTAAGTTGGCTTACTTTTTATTGGCCCACCCTGTATATACATGTAGCATCGATTCAATGATGATTTAAATTTACAGATAATTGCAAATAAAGTTACTTGAATATACATGTTATATTAAATTATATGTATATAATTATTACAGAAAAAAAACATGTATTTTTTTAAAACTCATTAAGGACTTCAATTGATTTGTTGATCATTAATTTTCTGAACATACAAGTATACACATAAAGCAAAAACAATATACACCATGCAGTTTTGTTTATAGTGCCATCATAGTTTTAATTGATGGATATTGAACATGTGCAAAGCATGCAGTGTTACATGTTCATTATTCAATATTTTCGGTATATCTGAAATCTTTGTATGTCACCATCATAAAATATCAATTCTGCTTTATACATAACTCTTAAGAAATCTAAATTGCGTAAATACACATGTGCAAATGTTGCGAATTTTACCACCAAGTTATATTTTCTGGATTTGTGCAATCGTCCACCTGCTTTTGGAGACTATATATATATACAAACGCAATTCGGAGAATCGATTGCGCATGCGTAGAAGCGATGAACGAGAGAGAAAAAATATACAGAATAAAAACTACGACACGTTTTTAATTACTTTTTGAATGTAATCTGGTGTTGCGGTATTTTAACGAGTTAATTATCCAACGTAAAGCAAATGGGATACATGAATATTCGATATAAACGTGCGTCTACCAATTAAAACGCATTGGGAAAAGCGAAATGAACCTGCTCATATATAGCTAAATTAACTCTAATAAAATGTTTTTCGCACTAATTCACAAACTTTAGGATTTCCATTATTTTTATTTGGCATTTAATTATTGCTGAAGACAGATCTTTATTCACGCTTAACGGAAAGAAAGAAAAATGCCGTATTTATAATAGGAAAACGTTGGCTATATGCAAGCTATACAGAATTGTCTACATAAATTCATACCAAAACTGTGATAACTCCTGCAGAGAATAAACATCATACAGAAACCAGAAAAAACAAGTCTGGAAGCAAACAAAAAATACATAAAAACATGTTAAGTTTCGAAACTTTTGAGGGGGGAAAACATTTTCATGCATCCCAAAAGTCTCAGTTTCCCCGAAAGGTCACTAGATGGCGTTTGGCAAGGCCAAGGGCTTGAAGTACCTAAAAGCGAGTTAAACGCGCCACCAGAGGGCGCCTGCAGGTAAAGGAGCCCATTTCCTTTTATGACGTCGTATAGAAGCCCCTTTGTAGCTCTATTATTGCCCATCATATCCATGTATATAAGGTCGAGTGTCTCCTCCTTCAGGGGGGCTGTGTACGACGTTATCGGTCTGTAGGAACCCACGAACAAAAGATACGACCCATAAAAGAACAATTAAGGGCGGATTTTACAGAATGGGTTAGTCGCAAGGCCTTGGCCGTGACCGTGACTCCCTCAATGGAAAAGCGCATAACCATCAAATTTTATTGGGCACTTGCACCGGTGGAAAACGCAGGGGCGACGCACTCGTGACGTCACGCGTCATATTTAGGCATTAAACAGTTCACTCCCCAAATTATTGCCATGTAGGTCAATGATGCCGTACACGCTTTTATGGCCGTCTGCTTGAAAAACCACCAGGAAACAATAAACGCCATCGCAAAATAAATATAACACGAGAGGGACACCCTTTGCCAGACTATAATGTCCGTAGAACACGAAACAAACATGGCCGCCAAACTGCATATAAATATATATATGTACATGAGAAATGTATATACCACCTCAAGAACATTAGTGATACAACCCAACATTGAACATAGTCTTCCAGATACAAATATCAGCATGATTGATATTTAAAATAATGGCATGTTTATTTTTCTTTGCATTGCCTACTGTATGAGCCTCGTTTTCAAGTTTGTATATAAACAGCAAGCGAAGATCCAATTTATGAATGGGTTTTCGAGTTAGTTTACTATTATTGCTGATATGTACGTAGATAAACTCTGAAAACATTGTTAAAAGGTGATGGGGTTAACAGTTATGGTTGTCAAATCAAAGGATTCTATTGCCTATATATATAGTTCAACTTTCTGAAGCAGCTCGACCAAATGCTAGTGAGCGATTCAAATTTAAATTATTGCCGAGCAATTGTTTATAAATTATCAAAAGTCAACAGAAGTGGCGTAAATGGACTATAAATTAACAATCGTACATTTAAATGTGATAAGCGCACATTGCGTTGAATGGATTGAGTTACATATGCATGTACTATATACTGTATATGCAGCTAGAATACATATAGCAAAAGCATGAACATTGGAGTTGAGGGCCAAGTTGACCTTAAATAGAAAGTGACCTTTCAGTACAAATTCCAATTATGTAAAATATATATAACAGACCATATAGACACGAATGGAGACATATAGGGGGAGACCGGGGCACAGTGGTACAGCGTCTTATACGGGGTACAGTGGACCACAACATTATGGGGTACAGTGGGACATGTCCCAGCATACCCCAATTAATGTTTTTTGAAAATATTTTTATATTTTCT
>JAQGAE010003651.1:0-14224 GCA_034696685.1 Julus scandinavius
ACGAGTCTTCATCCCATCCAAACGAGTCTTCATCCCATCCAAACGAGTCTTCATCCCATCCAAACGAGTCTTCATCCTATACAAACGAGTTTTCATCCTATCCAAATTAGTTTTCAGCTAGTATGAAATCAATTTTGTGACTACAGTTACAATTTAAAATCCTCAATGTTGACTTTATATATAATTGTCCATATTAATTCTATTCAAGTTCTTGTCGATATACACAAAATTTAGCTAAAGCATGTTGGAGCAAATACTGGAATCTTTTCATTGCATTGCTATGATATCATTCCTCTAAAAAATCCTTTACATTATTTGCATTGCCTATTATTCTTCAGAAATTCGATAAATATTTTCAAACTACACGAGAACGAGTTCATAGACATAATCCGAGTCTTATTATTGTAATTACACTCCACAAAAGTTGAGCTCGTGTCGTGTCATTCTCACGTGTAATTGTGATGTGAAGTTGTCATGCTTCCCAGTGACAAAAATTGGGGCAATTTGAGTGAAGTGCCTGGTGATGGACACGTAGGTGTCTTGTACATTGCGTGACGTTTACCTCTCGTGAATCTTATTATCTTCCTGAGTTTTTCTTCCAACCAGATGGTTGTTGGTTAATGATGGATGTGTACGTGATCCTGCATGCAGAATATCGATTCCATGTTGAATTATTTTGTGATCGCGATTAGATTTAGTTTCAAATTTAAGTGGAGCTAGAGATAGCTTGTAGTAAACTTTGACACGCTGGTAAGGAGACATGACAACTTTCCTCGGATTGCTATTTTAGTAAGTCGCATAATTACCGTCGTAATAATTATCATATATCTGTGTGACAACTACGTCTTGTATTTTGGATGGGTGTTTGCTTGACTTTTTATTTTCAATGCAATTTGATAATTTGTGTTTCAATGTTGACCTTACTGTTTATCGCTAATTATCTTTGATGCTTTCCGTGAATTTGAGCATTTTCGTCAACAATCTGAGAAATCTAAAATCATAGTTAGTTTATTCGTTTATTATTCGAAAACCAGATGTCGTACAAAAAAACTGAAATAGCCATTTTAATGAGCAGGAAATGTTATATTTTTCAATGTAGGATCCGAGTTTGTTGACAAATTTATCACAACGTTTGATGATATTGTTTATGCCCCTCTCGTAAAATGCGTTATGTTGGCTATGCAGATTTTGCCGAGCCGCAAGTTTCACAATATAGTCTTTTTGGAATTTTTGAGCACTCTAAAGTTCCTTTAGTGAAACAAGGAGATGGAAGACATTTGTCACCATAAACTTCTAACATTTCACTATAAACTTCACTCGGTTTCATGCCTTTCAACACTGAAAAACGAATAACACTTCGTTGTTCATCTCGCTTTAACACTTTCAAGTGAGGCTTCATTTTGTTTTTGATATTGTGTTCGAAATTCTACATGAATTGTGGCGCCATGTAATGAGCTAAAGCCAAATTTCTTGCTATTTAAAATGGCCATTTCAGTTTTTTTGTACGACATCTGGTTTTTGAATAATAACTGAATATGCAAGACTGTTTGACCGCTCCTCGTAGTATGGTTTTTGAAAGTGATATTGCTTATAGGAGAATTTATTTGTTTCCATAAGTATATCTGAAGCTTATGTTGAAGACATTGTTAAAGTATGTTGAAGTATTGTGAAGACTGCACAAATTTCAAGTGGTTTTCTATATCCATGTAATATATTCTGCCATAACAGCTATTATTGTCATTGTTTACCTGTAAAAATGTACCCCGGTAAATTTGTTTTTAAATTTCATCATTTTTTTAAACAAAACTTTAAATATTGTATTAGCGATATTGTTACGAATTGATGTAGTCACGCCTATTCAAGACGGAAAATATTAGTGTACAAAAAGCAGTTCTTTTAAATTGAATAATTTTGCATATTTTTTACGCATTAACAGTAAAATTTCCAAAAAATTCTCACAATACAGACTATATCTCCTGAAATCCCGCTGTCAAAAGATTCTCCACCCACCAGGATAAGCCTAACTCGTCGCAATGATCTGCTCCGAAAATCTCGTACTGCCACATCCAAACATCCACCTGAAGGAAGAAAACATTTAGAAATTCAAACAGAAATTTATTTGGAAGAGGTACGAGTTTTGTTCATCAAACTTAGTTGTGTGTGTGTTTGTTCTTCATGTTGTTGGTTTTTCTTTGTAATTCTCCAGTTGGTTGATTCTGTGGACGAGTCAGACGCTGTGTGTCAGACTGAAGAATTTTTTGAAAGACCACCTTCTACAACTTCCATTCCAGCTGAAAGAGGTGTTGATGTGGCCACTCAAATAGAGGACGGTGAAGTGAGTATGAGTTACAAATTTCCTTTGCTTAAACCATTTGTCTTGATGTTTTACATATTACATGTACTTGATTGATTATGTCTGAAATGAACTGTTCATGCTAGCATGTTCTAAAGATTCGTGAAATTAAACTAGTCATAATACGACGGGCGGTCAAAAAGTCTTGCATATTCTTTTATTATTCGAACACCAGATGTCGTATAAAAAAACTGAAATAGCCATTTTAAAGAGCAGGCAAATTGGGTTTAGGTCATTACTTGGCACCAAATTTCATACAGAATTTCGAACAAACTATCCAAAACAAAATGGCGCTTCACTTGAAAGCATTCACGTGGGAAAAACAAAAGTTTGTTCGAAACGCTGCATAAATTGTGGCGCCATGTAGTGACTTAAAACCAAATTTCCTGCTCATTAAAATGGCTATTTCAGTTTTTTTGTACTACATCTGGTTTTCGAATAATAAACGAATATGCAACACATTTTGACCGCCACTCGTAGCTTTCACATAATATAAAATCATATTCACAAAAACTTAGGTAGGAACAGATGATTGTGCTGTGATGGCCATAATTATAATACACAAATACATTTTTTGTTTTTAAGTTGTTTGACTTTGATATGGAATCGCAACCAATATTAGAGGTGCTTGTAGGAAAAACTGTTAACCATGCTTTGTTGGAGGTTTTGCAAGAAGAAGATTTGGCTGATATTAAACGTCAACGAAGACGTTTTGAGCAGTTAAGAAAAGCATATTTAGCCGGCGAAAGTTGGCTTAAAGAACAAGTAAGTTTTAATGGGACTTTAAAAATATTTTTTTTAGCATACCGTATATTTTATTTTTCCATTGAAAAGGAAAGACAAATATCGGATGGATATGTTGGGAATGGGAAAATTACCAATGGAAAGATCTTAGATGGAGATGTACTGAACACATTACATTTAATGAATGCTTGGGGGTACGTCTCGGATCCCATTGAAAAAGGTAAAATAGAAAAAAAGGGCTTTTTGTTCATCTTTTCAAGGATTTCAGAAGTCGATTTGTAATATTCTGGTTCTTGTTTCTAGATTTAGAAAGAGCATTTTTGCCCTGGGTGCTTGATGAGGTAGAAGGAGAATTGAACTCACCAAAAAATGGGCTGAAAACTAAAAATGGTAAATAAAAATGTTTAGTAATATTGTTTTTATTTTAAAACATATAGTTTAAAAAACGAAAACATAATCTTGTTTGCACATCACGTGGAGTGGGAAAGGTTAATTTTTAACAACACACATAAAGGTTTCATTCAAGAACATTGGATTGAAATATGTGACCAACAAGATCTGGAATTGGGATGAATTGAGACTAGGGCTTTTATGCTTTTGCCATCCCATCGCTCTTTGTAAAGCACACTGCCCCTATTTAGTTTGTTTCCGAATAACGTCTACAAGTGAACTCTGCATGTATAAAATTTGGGGTTCATGTGCTTTGTTTGGAACACTTTTGAGGAACCCGTAACGAGCGCACCCTCGTGTGGGAAATAACAGGTGTGGTACTACTATAGCTCATGCAGGTTGGAGTAGGCCATGCCAAGCGTAGCCATGACAAGACCATTTTGTAGTGCTTCTATAATGTACACCATTACTAATTCACCATGTGGTCAACAAGTTCAAAATTGCAATTTTTGTATTTTGCAGGATTATGAAAATTTCTCAAATATTTTTGAAAGTTGAGAATTGTTTTTGAGAACTTCTGGAGAAGTGGATATTATCTGTGGATGCTTTACAATTGTGTTGTAGCAGCTCGGGTGATGACGTGCATTACACTGATCATGTGACAATGGTGATAATGCTTTAAAGTAGGTCTAGACCTTGGATTTCTTTTGCTTTTTAGGTAGCCACTCACCTAGTCGTTTAAGTGAAACTTGTATATCAAAAAAAATTATGATAATTACACAGTAAACAATAACCAATCAACTACTGTATGAGATTACTTTAGTGATACAGGATGAGATTTCATTGTTATTAATTGATATCTAATGAAAAAGAGCACGTTATAATGAATTTTTGTATTTCATAATTTAAATTGAATACATTAATGCAATGCATGTTTACATATACCTTTTCTGATTTTTTTGAAAAATCGTAAATTATATTAAATTTAAAATTATGCACCTTAAATTTTTATGCTTTTATGTAAAAAATGGTGTAGCTTTATACACTGTACATGCAGTAAATCGGAGCAATGCTTTCAATAAGTATTTAATCCAGTCAAAATACAGGTTGATTTATCCAGCTGTTTCTGCTCCAGTCAATTTGGATGCATTTCTAAATAGTTTAATTTTGGAATATTCATGATATATTCGGAATGAAGATTTGATATAAAACTAGGGATGTGAATTATTTAATACGAAATTATTCTAGTCTCATTAATATTTAATCTTATGTTTAAAAATAATTTATTGCTGTATATTATACTGTTATATACAGTAATCAGGGTGAGGCATAATTCATTATCTCTTAAATAAATAGTCAATATATGCAAACATTTAGATAAAATCTGATTTCTCAATAGAATAAGAAACAAGATGTACAAATTCCAAAAAAAAAACATGTTGCACATGAATTTCGCTGTTATACATGTACTTGTAGAGCGTCGTCAAATTAGTGTCAAATTTCAAGTGCAACATGTGTTCAGGAATCCTTACACGTTTCCTACTCAACTCTGAAATCAAATTTTAACTAAATGTAGCCATATTGGCGATATTGAATAAGCCTCTTCCTGTATACATGTATGAAATTATGTACTATATCTTGGGAAATGGAATTAAGTATTATTCTATAATGTACTAATTAGTATTGTGGTAGCTTGTGGCTTATGCAACACTTTAAATGGGAAATTTATAGGTGATCTTCATATATTGCATAATTGATGGATTTTTTGCATATGGTCAACACCAGCAATGAAAAATGCACATTTGCAGAAAATATGGATTAGTGTATAATGTAAATTAGGATGCATTTAGGTTATACTTATATTCCATTTTTTGCTGTTATTTTCACATTTGAAACATCAGTCATTTTATACATGTTTGCATGTGACAACAATTAAGTTTCTAAACCGATATACATTATAATGGTATGTATACATGTATAAGAACTTTAGATGTACAGAAGTTAATATTTCGTAATGAAATGAAACAGATAAATCATTCTCATGATTGGGAGAAGAATTGTGCGATTTATTTACTATGATTAAATTTTACTAACAATTTAATGTCTTTTTATTAATACCTTCCATCTCCTATATACCTTTTACCCTAAAACTGCATTTTTGAAAAGCGTTATTGACCCTAAAATCCGGGACCTTCACCAAATTGCTCACAATGCTACATATTCAAATGTAGTTTAACCCTTTTATCATTTATTATTTTTTTTTAAGTTATTGTTAATAGTTTTTTATATCTTGTTTATATACCTTGAACCACTTTCAACCCTTTCCCGAATTCGTTTTCACTTAGCGTGTTTGGCCCTTACCATTGCAAACACCTGTTGAATTCCGAATGAGAATCGTATTGGTTTAACTCCACATGGTCCACTCTTGAAGGACCAGAGATAACATCCTAAAAACCTCTAATTTCCAACATCCTAGCCATGGACTTACGCATTTCGTGTAAGTCACTAGACTATAGACACGGGTGTCACATTGGTGTTTATTTAATCCATGGCTTGCCTTTGCGGTATAGAGGAGGACCCTCAGCCCGCATGCCCCTTCGTTTTGGGGGATTTGTTACTCCTTTCACTTGACCGGGATAAGGCCCTGAACAAATAATGAAATTTGCACGATCTTTTAATTGCCTTCCAAACAGGCTCCATTGTGACCCCCACAATGGGTGCACGAGTGGCTGGCCCGGACCTCACGGTTTGGTCACGCGCCAGCCACGTGTCGTTTTCTCACACCCATTATTCTTCGACGCTAATGTTTAATAGCGTCATTAGTCATTGCGGTCTCTACTAGCCCTCTCTTCTCTCCCTCAAACGACCATTGTGGAGGTCCCCCGTCTCCTCTGTAACGACAAGCACCATTCTTATTATAATTTGAACCCAATTGATGCCATTGTGGGACCACCCCTCCCTTAGAACCACGAGCATGCTAAACGTATGCCTTTGTGGTAAGCCATACTCCACACGACGACGCGGGGGTCAGACAGCAGGTCAATTTTTTCAACTTTAATATTAGCTCTTTAAACAATAGTAGTCATTATTGAAACGAATTATGAGGTTTATAAAGATTACGAAAAGTGGAATTGTGGAAGTTTCAAAATGGCGGTCAAATTGTTCTATATTATACGATGAAAGGTTTTTGGAAGTTTACAATAATATGTTTTGAAATTGTTTTGTTGTGACAGGATAGTAGCATGTATATGATATTAATAATCATTATCATCATAATTAACTAACCCTGGTGAAAAAAACAATAGAAACTTTCTATTGTTATTTGGACACTTTATTGATTTTAATGGTTTTCTATGGTTCCTGTATTGACTTCTATGGCTTAGCTGTATTGACTGAACGATAGAAAACCATAGAAACCAATAGAAATTTTCTATTGATACCAATAGAAAACAACGTTCCAAATAACAATAGAAAACAATAGAAATTTCTATTGTTTTTTTCACCAGGGAAGTCTTAGAATTGGGCATGACATTACAATTAATGTGTACAAAAGTGTCAAATCCATACAAGTAATGATGGAGAAATTTAGAACACCATTGAATAATCACTTAAAATCATACGAATATTTTTCATTTATTTTTGTGTACATGATATACATGTTTCTTTAAAATTGATGATTTAATAATACAATTACCAAAGAATTCGAAAACCATCTACAAATAAAACTACATTCGAAATTTCGAATGTTTAGAATTAATTTTAGAATTTGAGAATTAATTTTTTCTATATGTATAAATATAAATAAATAACTTTCAGGATTTATTTTAAAATATGATGCATATGGTGCAATGTTGTTGTTTTTTTGTGAAAAAACATTGTTTAGTTTTACTTAATATTAAATTATATATATATAATTTAAATAAGGAACTATTATGTGTGTGTAAAAACACATTTTTTAGTTTTACTTAAAAAATATTTTGCATTATATATACATATTTTTAAAGTAAAACTAAAAAATGTGTTTTTTCACACACAAAAAACTTTGAACCATGCATCATATTTGAAAATAAATCGTTAAAATTATTTATTTGCAAGAATTGTGCCATTGCTGATAATGATATAAGCCTTAATCAGATTCAGCATTAGCGATTTTGTTTTCGGATTTCTGAATGGTCGTCGTTATGACTTAGAATATCGGCTAATCTGCATCTACTAAGTCCCCATGTGACTTTCTCCACTTGCTGTCTATGTAAATCCGTGCTCTAGTCAGGTGACAGTGCCCTGCGAGTACAAATCAATGGGACACGGTCTGAAGCAGCTGCTTGCAAAATCCATTAAAAAGCCAAGTTGGGAGATGCTGGTAACAGGTGCGGCCAATGAGCACCGGCCAAATAGATTAGACCGAAAAGTATTTCTGGTTGAAAACTTCAGCCTGGATTGGAGTCGTTTGGGGCGAGAGTCCTTTTGTTTGCTGGACATTCGTCAGCTGTTGTCTCTCACATTTCCATCATGCATGGGCACAAAAACTCTGATTTCCAATGTCCTTACCGGGTGTTATATGAAACGTGGTTGCCCTACTCGGGGACATATTTGTATATGGAAATTCGCCGGAGAAAGTACTCTGGTACCGGTCTTTCCAAAATGCAAAACCATTGCATCACGTCCATGACCTGCAGGATGGTATGTGGTGACCAAACTCATATGGAAGTCGAGCAACCGGCCAACGATGGCCTCTTGAAGAACAAGAATGAAGGGCCCAATACAAGAATTGCACACGTGGTAACTCCGTCTGTGTTACCTGGAAATACCAAGATTGCAGCGGTGGCTGGAGTGGACATTCCACCAGGAATTTTCTCGCCCTGTATTTCTACTTCTAACCCGTTGGACGCGAATACTGTCTTCTGGAACGACAGTGATATCGATTATTTTGTGGAGGTGAGTGCAGTTTGTCATATAATACCGAAACAAGTTTTGAATTAGTTAATTGGATGATTGTAATGCTGTCAAAATGATGAATAGTATAACGATTTGTACTCTCAGCATGTAATATCGATTTTAGTTTTTCGCTTTTAACATAATTTTTACTGTAAATGTCACTGATATTTTCAAGAAATTCTCAACCATGTATCGTGGAGAAAATATGTGATTGTTGAAAATGCTATCAAGACGTGCTTAATTATTTTTTTTTCTTTTCATTTTTCTTAATTTTTGAATTAATGAACAGGATTTAAAAATATTGAAAATTATATTATGCAAAAACAAAATTATATTTATGAATGTTAAACCCTTTTTTATTAAATAAAAGTTTAATAATGTGTGGATGAGTAGTTGATTATTTCAGTATAAAATTACATGAATTCATTGATTTTTGTAAAGGTGACTCTCGATGAAGGGAAAATGTTGACGTCCTTGAACCTCGATTGGATGAAACATGTGAGGCTAGCACGACATTGTCATATGCAAAATATTCAGGTAACTAATTTGAATTAAACACTATATACAAAATTTAGTTAATTTTCACTGTCATCTCAACTGTGGTGTTTCAAACTTGTAGATTATCCCGACAAGTAATGGTGGTCTGTGCTTACAGTCAACTAATAGAATAAAGAAAGGAGAAGCACTATTTGCTTGGTTTGCACTGGAAACTGCAAAAAGTTTTGAAATTCCATTCCTAACTTTGAATAACATTAAAGGTACAGCATAGAAATTTATTTGTTATTGACTGCATTTGAATACTCTAAAATAGGAAACATCTGATAATCGATTATGTATACTTATAACATATACCACACATAATACGAAGAAATTCTAAGAAATATATTTTTATGATAGCTTGACAATATTTGTCAATAAATAAAATAAAAAGTTGAAATTTCGATAAAAGTATACATTGTCGATTTTTCTATGATTTCTTACACTAGTAGGGGTACTCAAACAGAACACAAAATTTCGCACTTGTCTGCAGTCTAATCGGTTTATTGGGGCCATTGTACGTGTGCTGACCCAGTTTTTAAAATGAAGCCTTCTAATTGGCTGGACTTACTGCAATGGGACTTTTAGAAGTGCTGGAGAAAATTGGAGGTGTTCTTGCAGTCTATCTTGACAGGCCTGTGCAAGCTGCATTTGTGTCCATTTCACAAAAGACACTCAACTTGTGGACCTTAATTGAGCTGCTTGAATCTAATGCGCATGTGCACCATATCTGGGCCAAATTCAGATAGCTTAACTGCCCAAGTGTGAAGTTTGTTTGAGTACCTCTGTTATGTTTGTTACAATGGCATATTATCTTGGTTGATCATATATGTGTCTTTGTTTGTAGGAGGTCATCATTATAGCTGTCACAATTGCGGCAAGGTATTTGAAGATCCCAATCCCTTAAAAATTCACATCGCACTTCTATGCCCAGTTTCATCTTTGAAATCATCTGCCAACACCAACCCTGATGAACATCCAAGAGTAACGTTTTTCCACCAAGACACTTGCAGAACAACAATGCCTGTTGGGCCAATTTGGCCAACAACATCACTCCAAAATGTCCCTTTGATTGTTGGCAGTCATTCTGCCTTTCGTCCCCTCAAGAAGCAACATGATGGTGTTGTTTGTCAAAGAACTGTGAACGAACCTTCTCAATATCACCAGAGTCATCCAAAATTTTCTTTGAATGGGACCATCTCAGCACTACCAAGCTTTCCCATCAATTACGCAGCCCTAAGTGACTACAACCTAACAGCCTTTCAGAACTTTCGTCCATCTCTAATGTCTGGTCCTTGCTTGTCTTACTGCCAGATGCCTCCTTCCATTGACCGCAATGCTAATTTCTCCAGTGGACCTAACGTGTTAGGTTGCCACACAGTGCCAACTTCTGGTTTTAAATGTTTGCATAACTCCTCTGGGACCATGCCCCCTAGTGGCGATCTTACAGCTGGAGCATTTTCAAGCAATTCTTCGCCAAACTTAAACTTGCTACAGTCAGAAGTACAAATGGAAAATCAAGGAAATATCGGCGGCATTATATCCGAACAGTTTACAACCTCTGATGGAAAGTCAAAAAGACGACACAAGTGCTTTTACTGCTCTAAAATGTATTCAAGAAAGTATGGACTCAAAATTCACATACGGACTCATTTGAATTATAAGCCACTTTCTTGTAAGGTAAGATGCTGCAAATTTATTTTTCATTTATTTTTTTTATTTGGGTTCTACATTTTTATGACTCACAATGTATTTTGTGCAGTTCATGTGATAGATGTCGTGCTCTTGGGGGATAACAGACAACAGCAGAGTTTTAAAACATCTACTTCTTTTTATAGGTATGTCAACGCAGATTTGCCGACCCCAGTAACCTGAATAAACACATTAGATTGCACGCTGAAGGGGTCACACCTTATCGATGTGACTTATGTGGTAAGGTGTTGGTAAGACGCAGGGACCTGGAGAGACACTTAAAGTCTAGGCATCCTCAAGCAAACACCACAGAAGAAACTCCAACGAAAATAAAGACAGAAAACAACAACGAGGATAAGAATGACAAGTAGGTCTTCAGCCTATAACAGAATTTTTTTAACATAGATTTATTTTTAAATATAATTCATATATTTTTTAAGTGTACATATACAATATAATTTATACGTGACATTTTCTGCAAAGTTTCATTTGCTGAAAAATTGATATTTATAATCACTATGTGGTATACAATAAACGCATTAAAATAATTTTTATTTTACAACACATATGTGTAGGATTTTTGATATAAAGGACTTAATGTGAAATGCGTGATAACATCAATTGTTCTATCCGAAAATTGTTTTAGTGAAATTGTGGTCGGAGAAATTGTGGGCTTGATTAACGTCGCATTTTATGTCAATTTCAGGTAGTTCAAATAGCAACATAGCATAGCTTAACACTGCTCCTAATAACTACAAAAAATATAAAAACATTTCATCATTTTAACAGAAATTGGTGTATTAAACTTCAAAAACTGTCTCTACTTACAGCAGTCACTGTGCCTCTTTGAAAAGTAAAATAACCCCAACCAGTTATTGCACATGGTCTTAGCTTCAGCATGGTGATATAAAGCGCAGCATATCTTTTAACCTGTAAATGGGCATTAAAGCACCGAAATTAATTATAAGTATTTTATGAAAAACATGCTGATTTGGCCCCATTATATCTTTTATTATCTTGTGTGTCCTTAAGTTTGATATACTAATTCAAAATGGCAACCAAATGTTCAAGCATTGTTATTGTTTTTTGAAAGTATTTAAGCATATATATTTTAATGAATTGGAACAGTTACCATTGGACTAACGTTGTCTGTTCCATAAACATTACTTAGGTGTGCTACTTCCATGCTATCTGATCTCAAGTAGGATTGCAATTGCTTGATTGATTTGAACACCTTCAAGTATGGAACAAGTGTAAAAATATCAGTGTTAAATTATAAAACTCACCACCTCACTATTTTTCTTAAATCTTATAGTTATGAAAATTCTGTTAATGGGGTTAAATAAGACGTCATGTGTGCTCTATCCACCAATGTTTTAGATTTTAATTACAACCATTTGTTGGCAGAAATCCAAATACTAACTTGGGACCTGTAATACGTAGGACAAAATGTCAAATTAGGAAAAGGAAGACAATGGTCTGTTTGTATAAAATTAACTGTTTTCGTCTTCATTGGCAATTATTTAAACTTTTTACAATGTTTTTAAGAACTGAGGGAATCTTTAAATGGTAGCTACGCTGCATCACAGTGCTGCACTGCAGTGAAGCGATCTACAATTACATGTAGTGTGTGATTGAGGAATTCAAACATCAACTTTTATACATTGATTCATGCTATCGTTGCAATTAAATTGTGCAGTATCACTTAGAGGATACCGCATAACATGTCATCTCTGGAATTCATATCAGTAAATATGTTATCACACAATACATGTAATTGCATGTCACTTCACTACAGTACAGCAATGCGCTACCATTTGGTGTTTTTCTCGGTTCTTAAAAACATTGCAGAAAGTTTAAATAATTGCCAATGAAGATAAAATCAGATGATTTCTTACAAGCAGCCCCAATTTGATAATTTGGGTATTTGAATATTTTTTCCTAATTTGATATATTATCCTAAGTGTTACGGGTCCCAAGTTAGTATTTGGATTTCAGTCAACAAATGGTCGTAGTTAAAATCGTACAACATCAGTGGATAGAGCACACATGACTTCATATTTAACCCCATTAACAGAATTTTCATAACTATAACATTTAAGAAAGAAAAAGTGGGGTGGTGAGGAATTTATATATATTAATAGGTCTTACCTGACTATTGACTTCAGCTGCCATGAAAATAAGATAGCAAATTGTTAAAATGTCGAAGGCACGCTGGCCAACATCGTACATGTTTCGAAGTGCACTCTCACTAACACTAAAATAACGCACTTGAAAAACAGCACCGAAAAAATACATGCCCGTCCACGTAAACAGAAGCTTACTATAAATTGCATTTATTTGTCCTATAAAAAGCATGGCCTCGTAATGTTTTTTCAGCCAATTTATAATCTGAATATTACGAGATTGAATTTTTTGAATAGCCATCTTAAACTCAAGATGACAGAACATCTCTGCTTGAATGGTGAAAACGATGGTAAAATAGCCAACGAATAACCACAAAAATAAAGCTACCAACAAGTGGGAAAGTACACTAACTATGACTAAATATATAGTCTGGCTCGTATTAGTGAATATTTTACTCAAAATATGGCGATACATATATCTGCTATACGCGTGCTGAGCTTTGGTCAATTTGATAGCTTCCAAGGCTGGAATGTGTCTGGATACGATTAAAAACAGCCAAAATGTTAAAATGACAAAAGCTGTCAGATTCGCTTTGCTCTTTATGCGATTTCGTACTTTTCGAAACGTTTCCAAGCTAGCTTCGCTAATTAAAAACTCTATCATTTCTAAATTCAGCTTGTTTATTTCGCTTTGGTGTAAAAGCAAATAAAGGTAAGATGTCCCTGCGTTAAAAGCTACCATCAGGAACAGAGCCACAACAGACAAGTTTTGCAAATTGCGATCCACTTTGATAATGCAATAGCCATGAGCTATATGAGTAACTATTATGACAAAAAAGGTAAAGATAACTAAAATTCTCAAAAATATTAGGAAAATCCAGTAAATTAATCTCACCAAACAGTGGTGTGGTTTCACTATGCACACGTTAAAACCATAAAACATAAAAACATAATTAAAAGCTCCAAATAAGGCAAATTTGTTACATTTTCTATCCATATTAGAGAAGCTGAGAAAGCAATATCAGAGAAGCAATATCAGCAATGTTTTATATAGCATTTAGGAGATAACCTTTATACATATTTTAGTAGGCTGTATACGAAATGGAATATTGATGTCATATGCTTGTAGCATCTTTGTAGACAAATATGTATATATCAAGTTACTGTCATTATATTTGTCCAATAAGTGTTCATACTGATAATGCACTTGAAAAATCAACCTCTATAGGCTACATTACGCATTAGACACACTTTATATTGCATGAAACATTAAATGTTCCTTTATTTAGGCTTTAATATGGAAACAAGATATTTAAGTTCAACTTATATTCACTTTGTGGGGAAAAGTTCAACGGTGAAATATTATACTGGCGCTAGGCCACGCCTAATTTTCGTCTCAGAACCAATGGACATTGCTATTTTCGCGTGAATTTCTGTGGACAATCTT
>JAQGAE010003652.1:0-14221 GCA_034696685.1 Julus scandinavius
TTATTTTGCTTCAGTTCTTCCGCTATTGACCGATTTGTCTCCAACAAGGCTCGATTGTGCTTAAGTTCTTCCAAAATCGACAGATTTGTCTCCAGCAAAGATTTGTTGTGCTCGAGAATAACCTTGACGAGGGAATCCTGCCCAAAAGCAAGGGATCGGATCTGTGCATCCAAACGTTCAGGACTGGGGCGTAAATGCTCCCCTTGTCTGGCAACAGGCAAATCGATCTTGCCTGGCGAGCGATATTCTAGATTTTTACGAGGGGATTCCTTTATCGGTGTCCTCAAGCTTACAAGAGCTCGAGGAGAATCATTTTGAGTAGGAGAGTCCGGTGCTTGCTCGTCAGAATCTTGTGAAAAAGAATCCTCGCTGGCACCGCAGTCATACCTTTGGGCTGGCAATAAGTAAAAGAAAATAATTTTCACCATATGTATCAGTTAAGGCGTTCCTTAATTTAAGTACAACAGAACCCACACAAAAAATTTTCGCTTAAAAAGTTTCTCCATTTAAGTCTATTCCACAATGTCAAGTTATCGTTTACTAAACACCAAATCCACTCAATCAAACATTACCTGTATCTGGATCAATCCTGGCAAGAAGTGTTTCGATTTCTTCAATTTCAGCAGGCAGGACTTCGTTCAGGGGATGTTTTCTATCGTTTCGCACACGATCCATAGTTATGTGAAGCGCATCACGCGCTTTCGTCAGCAAAATTATATGTTGGCTGCGCATTTCTGAGGTGATAGACTCACGCGGTTTGTTGCCAAACAATTCAGCTGCAAGTTTTTTGTAAGTCTGTAAATAATGAATTTGAAAAATAAATCTATGCCATTTTAGTATAGATACACATTAACAACAACGGTATTCTTTCAACTCGTGAACAAACAACCTTACCAAAGATTGGTAAAATGAAGCCATTGGCAGACGTAGTGTCTCAAACGCAGTAATTGCCTCTTCATGGTGGCCCCGATCCATTGCTAAACATGCAAGAAAGAATCTACCCTCATCCAATCGTTTGATGATTTCATCGGGTGCGAGTTCTCTGCAGTAATTGGGAAACAAACACTCTTTGGGTATCCTAGAACAGAATGTATTTCAAAGCATTTGTTAATCATTTGTGATAATGAAAAAAATGTATAATTGAGAGATAATTTACAATATTGCTTACATGTTTGTTAGATTTCTCGACAGTCTTTCGAGAATAGCAATTGCAGACTTCCAATATAACGCTGCCCTTGCTTCAAGATGGCCTATTTCATAAGACTGGCTAACGTCATTATCTGTTTGTGCTTTCAATTCAGCAGCCTACAATAACATTTTTTTTATAAAAACGGACAATAAATTTCATTAATAATCATTGAACTCATCAATAATTATGACCAAATCCTTGAAGTGTAGCATTACCTTGCTTGCAAAGGTTTCCGCAAGGTGAATGACTAAACCCACATCCATGCCATGATTTCCAATTGCTCGAATCACTTCAATGCCATGTTGCAATCTTCGCCGCAGTTCTCCAAAATTTTGCCTATTTATCAAAAATTGCACACTTAACAAAGTTTCATAATACTTTATTAAAATTAACTAATAAGAGAAGCTTTGCTGAAATGATTAACATCTAAATAACCTCAGCGGCGTAGCGAGGGGGAGGGGCCATGGCCCCGGCAAGCACCCCCTTTCATACCCCTTTAATATCAAATCCGCCGGCACCCAAATATAAAGATTATTCTTATTTGCTGCTTCATTTTCTGGGTATTCAGATTACTGCGAGAAGTGACCACTTATCGCGGTAATCAATGAAATAATTGAAATAAGGGGGTGGCGAAAACCCTATGGCATAGCTTCGGGGTTGCGGAGTGGCCATGGCCCCGGGCGGCAGCAAGCGCCCCCTTTCGTATGACTTCTTAAAATAGGAGGGGGGGGGAGGAAGGCGGCAAATTTCTGGTCGTCCCCGGGCGGCAAAAACCCACGCTACACCGCTGAATCTCCTGTTCATAATAGAAACCTAAAACAACGTTGCCCTCATAAATTTTTGAAGAGTTATTTAAGAATTAAAAAAATATTATAAGATCCAGACAAGATGCTAGGTAATAGTTTACTAATTAAACGAAATAATTAAAAGTCTTTAACTTACTTTTTGACACCAGAAAACAAATCAAAAGCTGCCCGCCAACACCTGGCTTGTTCGTCGGTGCACAGCTGCTCCGAAATGTTGACAGGAAAGAAGGGAGGTGTATCTGGGCTAACATATGACAGCGAATGATGTTCCTCCAGAGCTAGTGCCGAACAGTGGACTGTTGCATAGAGGAAAGCCTCCACATCCAACAAGCAAAGTGACTCTGGCGACGGGTTTTCCAGTTTAGATACACTGTATTGCAGTCCTTCAAACACCTTAAAGCCATAAATAGGGTGGGCCTTGTCCTTTACATTATACTGCTGCAAGGCGAGCCATACTAAATGGTGGAGGCTGCCAGGATGTAGTTTGTGTGCCACTGCATCATACTCTTGCATAGCCTTCTGATCAGGAAACTCAAGGCTCATTGCAGCGGGCAAATCGGCGTTGAGAAAATAGGAAGACTGGGTCCCCTGACCTTGAAGTCTTGCATTGAAAACCCGCTGGTATATCTTATCTTTGCTTTGCACCGTGGATCCCTGATCCCTCATTTTACCGAGCCACTTGGAGCGATCTTCTCGACACATGCCCATAACAATGTGGCCTGAAATATATACATATTTTTAAAAAGAAATACAACATTTCCACACTTTGCAAGATTTGAAAACAAAATGTATAAATGGCTCACCAGACTGACTCAATCGAAAGCAAGCAAAACTATGCCAATAGATATGCTGCTTCCTTTCTTCGGGGGAAGACTGAAGATGCCACGCAGAACTGAGGTTTAGTGGCTTGAAGGAATAGCTGGCCAACAAGAGAGCAGCTCCCATGCGAGAAGCCTCTTTGCGATTTCCTTGCTCTTCTTTAGCTCTCTTGAGGATGATGGTAGCCATGTGAAAATACAATTGGCCTTGCATGTGATTAAGGAATGCTTTCCATGCTTCTGATTCATTATCCTTAAGTTGCCAGGCTTTTAGCAAATATTGGTCAAACCTAGATTGAAAAAACACAGTCATTCAGTTTTTTCACCAAAATATGTCAACTTATTCGGGTATAAATGGACATTATACCTTAATTTAATTTAAAAAGGATATTGACATGATGTGATTATCTGCAATCTAGTTAAACTTTAATGGAAATAGGCAAATATCCGAAAATGAAATTGCATGAGACCTAGCACAAGCATATTTTGTTCTACGCATGATATAAGTGTTGTTGTTGTTTTTTTTAACAAAAAATCAATTATGACCAATAGTGTACAACTCTTGTAACACGAAAGAATAAATTTGTCTGAAAAACTGTAAACTACTAAAAAGTCCATAAAGTCCCCAGCTTTAATCTTTAGAAGATGGTTACACGAATAACACTAAGGTGTCAACGCTTATCTAAAAACCATACTGAATATAAAAACTTACGATTGCAAAGTAGATGCTGAAGTCGATGTGCGCGAAACAGCATTACTGTAAAATTTAATGCAGACATGAGAAGACATGCCAATAAAGGTAAGATAAACAACAACCATGAAGACTCCATTGCCTTACCTGCCAAAGCAATTTTCCTTGTCAAGCTCTTTGTTAACTTCCAAAGTCAAAACTACAAGCCTATCCAGAGCTTCCAATAAATGAATGCACAGGGCTTGATTATAGCATTGCTCTTGTTCTTCAAGGTATGCCTGAAGTTAAGAAACCTGTATTAGAACTTACACGTATATTCGCACCCAAAACCGAACCACAAATTAAGTTGTACGATTCACCTCATAGACATCGACCAGACAATAATACCAGTCGGGGCTGTCAAAATGAGTTCTTGTCTTATCAATTTCCACAGCATATTCATATGCCTTTTTTATCCTCTCCGTGTCCAAATAAAGTTTCAGGAGCTTTATACGCACTTTAACATCATGAGGACGTACCAGCTAAAATCACCACCAATGTAAACAATTAATTAATAAAAGACGACTTCATTAACAATGCAAGAAATGAACCATCGAACAATAGCTAATTATTCACCAATTCATTTTCAAATAGATCTTCGAGTTCTTGCATATTTTGTTCACCATCACAAGTTACCATATTCTCCTGTTTAAAAGCAAACGCAAATCAATGATGAAAACTTCATTACGTAATGGTTTAAAAAAAATAATAAAATAAAAACTTACCCTAAGTTTGAAAATCACTTCATTATGTGGAAACAATTTTTCACCTCTGTCAGCCCAATACTAAAGAAAACAAAATAATCAACAGTCCATGAGTTTTCTTAATAGTCCATTCATGATTAACTGTTTAAAAGATTACTTAATACAAAAAATTTGTGATATACTGTTGCAATAAATATTATACTATAGACAATGCAGTTTTAACATTTTTACACACAAAAAAGTGTTAATTATTAAATTTGCCACAAATTTAAAAGCCTTTGTCTTTAAAGGACCTAACACCTACTGTTTTGAAAATACGAAAAAATAAATAATAAAACAGCAATTTTAAAAGTTTGTATTTATAAAGTCTTGAACATAGAATAAAAATAATTCAACAATAAAAGCTGAACTTACTCTAGCTCGCTCAGGGTCAACAGGTAATTTACAGTAGAGTTCACACACTAATAGAAAAAAAAATGTCATAAGCACAGAGATACAAATATTTCAATTGAACTCCAATTAAGTAAAGGCTATTTATTATACTTTTTAGAATAACATCCTTCTGATTTTCATTTAAGTCTAATGAACGCTTGTAGGACTGAGCAGCTCGCTCCAATTGCCCTGTTTTTTCAAGAATATCACCCATCAGCTTATGTGCAGGTGAGCTTGTTTCCTTGATGCTGAGGAAGCCAGCCAGATATCTGCAATATTACCAACAAATCATGTGATTTACAGATAAATGTTGAGAAATTTGTAGTATTGCAAAGATGTAGACTTACTTCTTGGCAATTTCATACTCCTTAATGTCATAATATATCTTGGCGATGTTGTAGCCACGAAGATTCCTCTGGAAAAATACATATAAAGGCATTTATTACAATTTACTTTGAGGAATTTTGTGGTTTCTCACAACTGTTTCCAGGCAAATGTCAGGAAAGTTCGTACTATCACTTTTATGTATAAAAAGGAGTTTTCCCCAGTCTATGTTTCAACCTTAGAACTTAGACGTACAAACAACCAAAAAGTTAAAAGTTTAGCAAAATCAGATCGCCAGGAGTCATCGGGCTACACGACTTCAAAATGCTAAAACTGGGATGCATTATATCAATGTGTAGCATGCATGAAGGGGTTAGAACAACAAGTTTGGCCAGCTTAAACTTCCCAAAGAAATGTCGTTGTTTGTTGGATTTTCATTTGCTGGCAGATTAATACCTAAAGAACGTCGACAACCAACGCAAGAGAATGAGTCTCCCTCACCAACCTGGAAAATGTGCCTGCAAGGGAGACTATATCACCCCTAGAGTTCAGAGAGCAAGGGTGGGATGGACATGGGGCCTAGGTTTGAACTACCCAATAAGGGAGTTTTGACCATCTGAAAAAATCACTTCGACCTCGTCTCAAATAAAGGGGACTGATTTTCTTCACTGAATAACTTACGAAAATCCTCTTTCCTTTTGTTTTACATAGAAATGTAGACCTATATACAAATAATTATTTGACAACTTTAAATTGATAAAGTTAATTTCAAATGAGATTTAAATTATTCGGTGTCTTCTTCTATTAACATTGAAAACAAAATTTTAAAAGTCAATAATGGAAACGACAAATTCTTTCGTATATTCTTAATTTTCGAGCTTTGA
Source organism: Julus scandinavius (assembly GCA_034696685.1). Classification (NCBI taxonomy): domain Eukaryota; kingdom Metazoa; phylum Arthropoda; class Diplopoda; order Julida; family Julidae; genus Julus; species Julus scandinavius. The sequence continues at coordinate 5,888 of JAQGAE010003652.1, forward strand.
TATTTGACCTTTATAGAAAACATAAAAAGTGAAGGGTAGGGTGATGGAACACCGTTATATTTGGCGCCATTCAAAATTTACATAAATTTCCACTCTCGAAATGATTACAGCAGTGCCGAAGCGGCATTGTCAAAACACTTTATAACAACATATTTGAATTCATTAATTCAAGCCGAATTATATACAAAGGTAGATTGTGTCGAAGAGCTTTATTTTTAACGGTAGCATGTGCGCAACTTACAACATAATGAAAATGGCGGTACCGGCAACTCACCTCTTTTTCGTTCTTAATCTTCGAAGCGATATCCGCCACATGTTTATCCACGTCCTTCTTGGTCTTGAACATCTTCCCGACCAAGGTTTTCCTCGTATAAACAATCACTTACTCCCAATTTGTATTTTTCACCAGTTATCAGCCTAATATGTAGGAAAACAACATTATAAGGTACTTGAAAAATTAGTATAGTTGGCCTCTAGATGGCGCTAGCTGTCACACTGCATGCAGTTGGCAGTGATGCCCGATCTTTTAAATCATCCTAAAGATTTCCCTACAAAGACATGAGCATAGAGCATCTTTTCTGAGCACTATCTTTTCTATCAACTTTGGAATATTTATTTTTGAAATTACACTCATCAAAATATGTTGCTAATTGTGGAGGATGAACACAAAAAGCACTTACAATTTTTGACTGCACTTGATTCTGATGGTTCGTAACTCCTACTGTTCATTACTAATGTAAATGAATTTTTTTTACACCCACTCAAGAATTATATTTTATACATGTTATCAGTTTTAGAGGAATTTTGCCGAATTTCTACTGAATTTATCATTAAAGGCATCAATAATAAAATATACCAGTCAGCAGCTCGTAAGTGTAACAAAACCTTAACATGATAATCAATACAGTGCTTTTTTAATTCAAAACCTAGTATATTGACAATTGCTCAAAATGTGTCTCAATTTTAATTAGAAAAGCTTGGGGTTGATTCTGAAACTATTCGTCATGGAGTGGAAGGTTTAATGTTTTTATTTACAGAAAGTGCCAAATTGCAGGTAAATGTTACTGAATGTCAAAGTTTATCAATTTATGAAAAAAATTAGATCGACTTTCCTAATTATTATTTGAATTTTCAGCTTAACGACTTAGACTTCCAAGATTCAGTTTTAGCAATTGGATTTCCAGAGTCTCTTCATCAAGAATTGCTTAAACATTACAAGGAGAATGCAAAACAGATCCGTGCAGTTCTGGCACATGTTGATTCAGACTTGCCACATTATCACTCTTTGGAATGGCGGTGTGATGTTCAGGTAAAGGCATTGCCAGTATAAATTTAGCAAAATTTAATTGTATTTTATATTAAATTCATACCCTTCACTGTTTTTGCAATTTCAAGCTTGCAACCAGAAGTCTTCACCATCAAGTGACACCTTTGACAACAATGAAACTAATTACCGAAAGTAAAGGAGAGAAAAGCATCACATGCTTGCAAACTGACATCACTAATTTGATTCATATAACAGAAGTTTTGGATCAAGCTTTGCACGAAGTGAAATCTCAGCATTGTCAAAGACTGCAAAGACATATAAAATAGACAGTGGCACTGCCATTCAGTTTATTATCTTTTTTAATGCCTGTTTGTATTTACCTGCATTCCAGTTTTGTTCAACTATGTATGGATTCAATTTAAAATAAATTATATGCATTCTATAAAAAGCAAAATATAATCCTTGCTGCATGACCGCGTCAAATTATAGGTATAAGTGGTTAGGATAGCTGACCCGGTCAAAATCGATCCTAGATCTCCAGATTGTAAAATGGATGGAGTCACCACCAAGCACAAATTTTGATGTGTTCAGACACGTTTTAAGCCCAGCCATTTTTTTTTATCAAATTTCAAACAATTTATTTTTATTGCAAATGTGATTAAATGACTATCATTATAGTTAAATGTTTTTGTCAACATTTATTTACTTGAATATAATTTATTCAGGTGAATTACTAGAATTTTCAAAACATCGAGACTCAGATCTAGCTTTAAATTAGCCACAAATGGTTTGTTTATATTGGTTGTGCAATATATTAAATTAACCAAATTGTATTTTCTGCAAGTTTCAGGGACCCTGTATAATTGTAGAAAATTAAAACATCAGATGTATAAATTTAAAACCTGTTCGCACATTTATTCGATTTGTGTCCATGATTCAACGTATTAAAATGATTAGCAATACAACTTCTATCCACAACAACCACCAAGTGGCCTATAAAGTACTCGTATATCGGTTGCACATGCTACTTAACTATGTAAAACGGACGGCTAAATGTTACCACATAAATTACAAATATACATTTGTACACTATGACGCCATTGAAAACACGTCAAAGCCATTGCCAATTTGAGTTTCGTCATTTGGGAATAGCTCATCAAAATTCAAAATTTCATTTCCAGCAGCTAAACGTTATTCAGCCATAGTACCGCAAAATCCACCAATCTCAATTATCCAATTTTCCGATAACAGGAATCCGAGGAATCGTTGAAATAAAAATATGCATGTGATCATTCGATCAACGCAACGAATCGGCTTTCTCTAACAAACATTGGCGTATCACAGTTCTGTTAAAGCAATCAAGGTTTGGCCAACACACTTAACCAAGCATCTTTGTCCACACTCAAGAAACTCAAGAGTTTGCCCTTGCCAATTAAAAATTTGAAATGAAATTTCAGGATTGCATCTTGATTAATGTTCCTATATTTTGGTTCATAAAACCAACTGCTAAGAACACCTTAATTTGACTTTGATAAGGTAAGTAAAATTGATTTCTCCCAAGATGGAAGGGTGTTTGAGATGTTTGTTCATAGAACATTAGCAAAAACCATGTTTGCTTTAACTCAATATCAAAGCGATATAAAAATGAGGAAATTAATTTTGTTGGTTCGACAAAAACAGTATGCAACTGTACTGTAACCGCTGGAATTGTTAAGTGAAGACCTAAACCAGACATCTCATTGGGGTCTAAACAAGACGATATGAAAACAATTAAGTGCTAAAAAGCTTCATCCATTTGCAAAGCCCATTGCTAATAATGGGTCAAAGAACACTTTGCAGGTGTTGGCATTGAAAAGAAAATTCTTACTTAAAGAACGACATGAATCAATGAAGTTAAAAGATGATAACGTTGAAATAAACTTTAGCACTAACAATGATGGAAAAGTGAATCACTCAAGTTACCTTCATTGTCAAGCATGGCTCGACATTTGTCGCCACTGTTTGTTTGCTTGGCCAAATGTATCACGTATTTACTTGTAATAAGAAATAAACTTATTAAATAAATTAATTCTGACCTCTCCTATTAGAAAAGAGCGTGAAATGCTAAGCTGCCAAAAGCGAATGCACTTGTCTGAGACGTAGGCCTACTGGCGCAAAATCGGCATGCGATTCTGGGTTCAAACTGTGCATTCGACATAAAATCCAAAACTTTGCAACACCATCATTATAATACTGGCAGTCGAAATTTCTCATTGGAAAAAAAATGTCTACCTGCTCATTGCTGGTAAACTCACTGGAAGGCATGTGTAGGAACGTACCACTCTTGAGCAATAGCTCAAACACCTGTGCATTGCCCATTTGACGACTAGAAAAGCGAGGCTCAAAACAACTCAACGAGGCTCAGATAGATCTAAAGCCAATAAAGACACTTTTAAACCAATTTGGTGCAGTTTAGATGAATTTGCCATATAAATAGTGCTGTACTAACAATTCACGCTAGGCAATTAGAAAAGTAAGTTGTAAGAAATGTAAAAAGAATCTTAACATTAAGCTGCAAAATTTTCGAAACGTATGTCATTTTCTGACGGAGAGCAGATTTGTCGCTTCACAATAAATAATTTATTAGCAGCGGGGAAACCGCACCAATTTGTGAGAACAGAAACTGCTCGAAAGAAAAATGTCAAACGTTTCGCGTCATACAAAGACAAGTCAAGTTTAGGCAACAAATAAATGTATGCTTTTTAAAAAAGGCTTATGCTGGTACAATTATGCTCATGTAGACGTTTAACACGATATAAATTACTCCATCAAATGCTAAAAAACTCGTCCAAAATTTAAGAAGGTGGACGGGCTCAAAGTCAATGCCTGTTGCATCAGCATAATTGTTGCAGACAAATGGGATGCATTTTTCCGCCGCGTGTGGCGCAAATCCGATACAGTAACCAAACTGCATCGTCAGGCGGGGCCGGGCTTTGTCCGATTGCAATGTTTACACAAGATTACCACAAATGAACGATTCACCGCTTCGTTTTCTTGTTGCTACCAAAATGGAACCATCCAGATGACGTCTTCTTTTTGTTGGTGGTCAAAACGACGTTTAATGGAAGGCTGCCAGACTTGGTGGAAACAACATAAGCGTCAGGGCGGGTTAACCGCCGACCGAGATTCTTGTTTTCTTTGTCTGATAATGAAAACACAAAGCAGTTTTAATTACATCTAAGACGTATAAACAGTACTTCATAGCTTGGAGTTTGTAATAAACCTTCAAAATCTCAATCGGGGTGTCCAGTAATTTTGCTGTAAAATAATTCAAGGATTTCAAGGCTGATCCCTTAAATTTCCCTTCCCACCAATTTGCACAAATATTTTCCAAAGAAGCTTAAAATTGGTTTAGATATCATAACTTCAAAAAAAATTATGAAGCAATTTTCTGATTAATGGAAATTCTCAACCCAGGTAAGAAATTCAAGTATAAACTGTCTGGTGATTAACATGCTGCTGAACACCGTTTCTATGAGCATACTTCAAAGTTTTCGTCATTAAAAATAAGCCCCAAAGTCTTATACAGAGTAGACCAACAGTAACAATTAGTGGCATTTACCTTTTGGTCTCTTTGGTTTTTTCCTGTTCTGAACAGCCATCAAAGCAGACTTTCTAGCTTTGTCAGTGACAACAAATCCTACAAGAGCAAACAAATCAATTGCAACTTCTAAACTTCATTCTGCATATACTATTGGTTTCATTTCTTTTTTTTTTTTACCTTGAAGCTGATCTTCATCTACCCTCCACCTCTCATCTTCAAAAGCTTTCATCCACTTTTGTTTTTCATCTGCTGTTCTAGCTGCAAAGATGAACCATTTGCCCCTGTCTTTGCAGTACAGCTTCCAAGCATTTTTTAACGTAAGCCCAAAATGAGTGTCTTTGCCATCTGGGATGTCCTTCAACTCGCAAGTGTCTGTATCAATGCGCCCCTTGTAAGAGTATGAATTTCGCTTCAACAGATCCTACGAAAATCAATTAATAATACATATAATATCCCGTCAAGTTAAATTCTATAATCCATAGAATACATTTTTATGAATGTCGTATTTAAAAAAAAATCTAAGCAGATGGATAACCGTACCTTCTTGCATATTACCAATTGATGGTCAAATAGAAAGAGTGTAAAATCTCTAGACCAGGCTGCTGTGACTTTACTGGCCTCACTCGAATAAATAAGCTCGGAACTGTGATCCAGCAAATCCGGGCCTTCCCAGTATTCCACAGTCATCTGCCAGGCAGCTAGCTTCTCCAGGCATTCCATACGGCGTTTGCGCTCATTAATGTAATGTGCAACACTCCTCATGGTGTCTAGAGCTTCAGAAACACATTTGTAGTCTGGATGGTCAGGCCTGGTATACTTCAGGAGCTCGGCCAACTGTAGAGGATATTTGCAAATTTTCTGGACAGGTGTTAACAGGAATCCGTCCAATGAAATGTCAATCATCTCTTGAAGTAATCGACAAGCCTATGAAAAAAGAAATAGAAAATAGTTATAAAAAAACCAAAAACAAACGTGTATCTACTTTGAATTTCAGGCTATTAACCTACCTCAAAAAAATGGGCAAATTTTGGATTTGTATACAGTTCTTGAAGTTCACCTACTGCTTGAGGATGGTTATTGCAATATTCGGAATACATTTCAAACCCTTCCCTCTGAAAAAAAATTTTAAAAAATGTAATTGTTGTAAAAAAGAAGATGAAAGATATATCAAAACAAAATGCCGTGCTTCTTTAGTTTTACAGACATTAACACGGTTAGATTACTTACATGCTCGGTGAAACACGAACCAATCTGACTAAGATGTGGTTGATCCCAATCGATGCATTGCTCCAGCTTGGCCACAAAGTCACTTTGAAATGAATATAATTGCTCCACGTTTCCAAAGATGATGTTAATGCGTTCCTCCGGAAACATGTCAACCCTCTTCCTCATCTGCTTCAGATAACCCTGCAATACATTTCAGAACTTAGAACCAAACAAGATCTAAGTCGAGACGTTACAAAAATTGTTCATCCAGCCTTACCTCACACACGTCTTCCAAGTGCCGAACAAAATCCCGTTCCGTGCATACGATTTCCTTGATTACATTTGTACGAACTTGGTCGTTGCTCAGCAAGCTGATAGACATTTTTCGGGGATTTTGCCGATGAAGCGTTCCATTTCCCATGTTGGCCACACACTCTTCAACAGTGTCTTCTTGGTTTACCCTTGGCTGCAAAAATGGAATCGAAATTAGCAACTTTCAGAAATGCATAATTTCAAATGAGATAAAGAAGAATAAATACTAACCCTAACAAAAGATGCTGGTAGCCAACCGATGTGGTTTCCATTGATACCCCACCACCACTCTCCATCAGAGACGTCCAACACTTCCACCAGGTCTCCTGCTTTAAAAGCCAGCTCTTCAGGGTCCATCGTCACATGGTCCCATAATGCCTCTGCATAAAGCACTGGCTCAACACTCTAAAATTAACAAATGACCCCACTTGTATTGTCATAAATACAACAAAAAAAAAACCTAAAAACGTATCACATAATCAATATGCCTTGTTATCATAATGCACATGACAAATATTAAACAGCCTACCTCTAAATGATGCCTGCTGTTTTTGCGTACATGATGCCGGCCTCCATCACCATTTGCCGAATTAAAATTGATTTCCTCATCTGATGAAGCATTGCTCAGATCGTGGTTGAGATCCTCTTGATCCGACAGCCCGCCTGGAGAGTGCGACAGTGCCCCCATACCATCCATTTTTTCCATTTCCAAGGGTTGACTTACAGAACGTCTTAAATTGCTCCTTCCCTTGGACCAACGTAAACCGTGAGTCCGCCTTTCCCGTCGAATAATTGGCACGGACTGAAGTGAAGAGACATCCTGAAAAAAGTTACAAAATCATGGTATAGCAATAAGCAAAACTGAAAAAATTAAAATGGCAAAGCAACAGAAAATCTTTACCGAAGATGAAGATCTCATAACCGGTCCAACACTTCCGTTACGAGCACGCCTTGACGGATTAGGATTTCCATTGGTAATGTGGACATCACCATTCCTGGAATTTGGACGAGTGTTTGCTAGAGTGATAGAGCCGTGGATGGAGCTGCCCTGGTCCGACAACGGTCTTTTCAGTCGCTCCGGATGAAGCGTAGTGGACTGTGATCTGCGGCGGAGAACTTGGGGGCTTAAAGGATTGCACTGGAGGTAAGTATTGGGACGGGGGTAGCTAGCCATGTTTATAGGCGTTGAGTGACAGCTGTTATTTATTTCCGGCTCAATCTGAAATTAAATTTGCATTTATTAGATTGAAGTACAAAAATGATAATTTTTTTTTCTGTTTCAAGCAATATAATCCTTTCAGATCCTAAAATACATAACATAATAAGTTAGCTTATTTATACTTCCTTCCCAAAATATGTATTGGCCAAATAAAGTGTATAGGTCGGTAAACATTAATTCAAGCCTAAGTTTCACAATAATGCAGCAATAAAAATTAAATTGCAACAAAAATGCAGTTACACCTCAATTACACGAAATGTTGGAGGATCGAGGGTGAAAAGATGAAATGGGCGTATAATTACTCAATGCCATTATAATACCATGTCTGCCAGTTTTAGCAATTCTGTTTTTGAATGTATAATTTAAGCACTTATGACATTAATCCTAATTAAGGAAGTTATTATTTAATGAAACGCAAATTGAATACTATATATACTCTCAACTCCACCCTCATTTATTCCTTATTTTCCATGTTGACACCAATCGGAATAATTTGGCTTTTTAATCCATTAACCATGGACTTTCACGTAGATGGATGGCATCTATATTTTTCTCAAGCCATTACGTCTGTTACCTCTGCTGCATTAATTTTAAATTCTCATTTCTCAAATCATTTTTAATCGGACGAGATTTTTGTTATTAATGGTCTAATGTCTAAAATGGTCTAGACCAGTGCTTCCCAAACTTTTTAGCACCACGACCCACTTTTTAGAATGACAATCTATCGCGACCCACATTGCTTTAATA
>JAQGAE010003653.1:0-14221 GCA_034696685.1 Julus scandinavius
GGAAAATATTTGTATATTTTCTCGTTAATCATAACTTTAAATAAAAACCATGTTTAAATTTATGTTTTAAAGTAAAAATGGTTCACAATCACAAGAAAAAAAACACATTTGGACAAGCAAGCAGTGCAAATATGAAAGCTGCTGTATACTGTTAATTTTAATCGTTTTTGTAATTTATACTTGTAATTTTTAATTGACGTGCTGAATTAAACACAATGTGGTGTTCTTTTTCTTGTAAAATTTGTCTTAATTTCGCGTGGACCACTGTACCCCATGCCATGTCCCACTGTACCCCGGTACAGGGGCACAGTGGGACAGTCTGCGCAACCAACTTTAATCTTTTACAGTAGCAAAAAAACTAGTAGCTCTAAAACGATGACAAAATGTATACAGATCCTGAAGGCTTGTATATTATACTGTGTTATTCTTTTAAAACGCTACAAGTTAAACATTTTTCCCCAAAAAAAATGAATTCTAAAAAGTGTACCCACTGTGCCCCGGTCTCCCTACTGACATATTTGTTAAAATTTCAACGTGTATATGCAAATATGACATGTAATAAGTCTTGATCTTACACCCAATAGACACAAATTAACAACGCATCCCATTAGTTAACATTTAGCAGTGTTTTCACATGACTTAATTACAATATACCTACTATAAATATTCTCATTATTTAGCTCTGGTGCATTATTTCTATACATTCTGCAGCCTAATTAAAGAAGGTTGAATTAGGTCATCTTGCAAAAATGGTTAAATAAAAAAAGGCTCAAGAAAACGAGTTTGCATGCAGTACACCTATAAGTATTTGTGGAAGAAGTTAAGCCTATTAAACATCACCTGCTGCATTGTACTACAAACGTGTAATTTAGGACATTCACCTTTTGGATTTACGAAGCTCCATTGGCTTCAAAATACATGTTTCAAAAAGGAGGGGGGATAAACAGAGATAGAGTAGTTCACCTAAAGTATGTTGTTCAACGGCCATTGTTTATAAAATGCCTCTTTAATTGCTAGGCATTTGTTTAATGAGATTTAAATGTTATGCAATCGATTACAACTTCTTAATTTAGACTAACATTTTATAGCTACTGAGTTTTCCAGGACAAAATGAACGAGAAATCTTGCTTCTGTACTTCGTCGTCATGGATTTTCAGGTAAGCCTACTTCAGTTTTTTTTTCTTTTTTTTTTGTGAGAATCTCCAAATGAATGAAATGTCGAAAATACGCTATTTCGATTTTTGTAAACTTGACATTTTTCTTATACCTGACAAGACAAAGAAAAATGGTTTCTGAAAAATCTATAGATCAATCCAAAAATAGACAAATGTCACGATATAGAGGTTTGGAAAAACGAAAAATTCAGATGTTTGCCTACCATGGAAAAAATATATTGTGACCTGTACAATGTAGTAGAACCTGTGTAAATGAATAACCTCTTTAAATTCATAAAATGCGTCAGTCACGACTTTGAACCCGTGTATAAGTATAGAGCCTGTGTAAATTAATAACGTCTTTAAATGCATAAAATGTGTCGGTCAATACTTTGAACCAGTGTATAAGTAGAACCAATGTAAATTAAAAACCTCTCTAAATGCATCCTGTGTAAATGAATAACCTCTCTAAATGCATAAAATGCGTCAGTCACGACTTTCAACCCGTGTATAAGTATAGAACCTGTGTAAATTAATAACGTCTTTAAATGCATAAAATGTGTCGGTCAATACTTTGAACCAGTGTATAAGTAGAACCAATGTAAATTAACAACCTCTCTAAATGCATCCTGTGTAAATGAATAACCTCTCTAAATGCATCCTGTGTAAATGAGTAACCTCTCCAAATGCATCCTGTGAAAATGAGTAACCTCTCTAAATGCATCCTGTGTAAATGAATAACCTGTCTAAATGTATCCTGTGTAAATGAATAATAACCTCTTTTAAATGCATAAAATGTGCCAGTCGCGATTTTGGACCCGTGTATAAGTAGAACCTGTCGCGCTTTTGACCGGCGAAAAATAAGCTTTTAGACAGGTTAGGCATTTAGAGAGGTTATTCATTTACACAGGATGCATTTAGACAGGTTCTACTGTATTAATATGGCACATACATATACTTAGGTGCCATTGAAAAAGGATGTCCTCAAGAGTGGTTTAGAGGGGGAGGGGGGGTCTGCTGGCATGTGGACACCATGTGGACAGGAGGGAGAAAAAGGGTTTTAGTCATTGTGGACGTCCACTAATGATGGCATTTTTTAATTCTTGGATTTTCTGTTCAATTAAGTTTTAAAGGTCAGTGAAATGGGAAATGGACACTGGAAGAAATGTGTCCCCAGTCCCAAATGTACTTGAATTTTTAAAATCTCTGAAAAGTCGGCAATTATGCCTAACTTAAACACCAATTTTATGATGGAATTTCGGTAAAATCTGTAAAAATGTCATGGAATTGGTAGCGAGGTGGATGCTTGGAAATTTATATAGAATGGGCCTTAATTTGCATGTTCCAACACATTTTCTGAACACCCTACTTTTCCACAAAAAAATAAGTACGTCCATGAGGTTGGGATAGAGGGGTTCTGGGGCTAAAATGGATGAAATGGACACCATGTGGACAGGGGGTAGGGTGGGTTAATTTTTGGAGGAATTTCGGGGACGGTTTTAGTTTAATTGCCCCTACGATAAAGTTTTAAATTTGTGGAAATAAGTTATGTGAACTTTTGACCAAAAAAGGTCAGAAACCAGTTCATTCAAAATAATTTTGATTCGTCCCAAGTAGGTGATAGTCAAATCTGAAAACTTCAAGGTTTTAACATATTATATCTCATATATGATAAAGATTAACATGTATAGATATGTACATGTGACAACATTTATAAACAAACATGTCATATATGACATCATCTCCTATGTCCTGGATATTTCGATCTGTAGCCGGAAATGTAAAATTTTGATGGATTTCTGGGGGTCTTCGAATTATCATATATTTTAATAATGTTGTCAATAAATTTGAACGCAACCTAGTTCTATACTTGCCATCTTCCCAGATCAATTTGTCGTGAATCAAGAGGAATCTCTATCGATTTCGGATTTTTGCAAGCAGCCTGAAGAAATTCTCCTGTAGTGCAATTTGAACCCTATTAGGATCTTACTCCGTATATTTATCCTCGAAATAATAAAATAAATTACGCCATATCCTCTCGTTTTCGCCCATTGATCAAATGCAAAAATTGAGGGTTGCCAGGGGCAACTCTAACAAGAGTCCCGAGAGGGAAGCACGCATGCGCAATTCAACTAACGAAAATCATTACTCAACATCGTCTAAAACATTAATTCCCATGCGAGGCCTATTAAATTCATCATTGCATTCAAGTATAGTGTCCATAGAGGGCGGATAGTACATATAATACGTCACTATAATGGGGGTGGGGTACAAAAAACAATTGCGGCACAGTGCCATCTGTTGGCACTGCGCTTTGTGTATCTAGATGACAGCCATCTTGAATCATCAGATTTTGAAACAAAGTTAGGAAACTTGATAAACTTTTACAAACTACAAGACTGATAAACTAGGATTTGGAAAAATGTGTCCATATATAGGGCCCTATGCCCAATAATTTTCATCATAAAGTACTCGGATGCGATTTATAAATTAAGGGCCGGTTGCACCAACAAAGGTTAAGCTAAACCTAAGGTTAACCGTGAGTTAACTAGGAAAAGCATTGCACCAAAGGAAGTTAACAGTTGACCATTGGTTAACTTGAGGAAAACCAATGAGGCTAACACTGAGGTAAACTCGTGGTTTTATATAACCTCAGGTTAGCTAACCTTTATTTAACCTTTGTTGGTGCAACCGGCCCTAAGGGGAGATTTTGTTCCTTACAACCAGATGTTATTCAGCAATCTTTGCAACACAACAGTTCAAAGTCGTATGTCCCCGAGAAGGTAAGGTACACTAAGAAAAAAAACAAAAAAACAGCGAAACATAAAAAAGCCTTAACCAGTTTTATTAAGCAAAAACTCAAAATAAATTACCAAAACAATAACCAAAATATAGGCAAGATGGGCCGAGTTCCATATAGACTACTAGTGAACATTTCGGCCTAGTAGCCTTCATCAATTGCTGTGTGGCGGCACTTACTAACAATGGTGCCTTCTGGCGTTGGTTTCCCCCTTCTAACACTAGAACACCCAAGCCACCTACAGGGATGACAACCCCTGTACACGGCTACCTGATGTCATAGAGGTCAACCCCCATTGGGCCTTACCATTGGACACACCCACATGGTCAGGGGACCTCCGCCATCTTGTCTCTCAACTCGATCTCTTCAGGTGCTGACTCTCCTACAGGAAAGACGTCCTACACATCCTAGACTATTTTTACTTCAGTCTAGTTCTCCTAGGAAGCCAGCTACGTGGATCTATCATCAAAGTATCACTGTTGATTTTATGTTATTATTTCCACTTATATATATATATATGTATTTCCACATGTTTCTCGACCATAATAATTAAACAGTTAAGTTTACCATTGTGGTCTTTGTTCTTGGAGATCCAAAGATCCCCAAAGCTGGACCATATACAAAATTGATTGTTCGATGAATAGCAGTTGAAGTTAAATAAGGTGAAATGCGTAGTGGTGCGGTTCTCTAGTAAACGGAAAACTTGCCAACTGGAGTACTTTCTGGATGGTGTTCACCTCGCTGTCGTTGATACTGTCAAGTATCTGGGGGTTTAAATTACCAAAAACCTCTCTTGGAATAACCATTTCACAAAAATTGTTGGTGCAGCGAACCAAAGCCTTAATTAAGGTGGGTATATCGCGCTCCTATTTGAAATCCTCACAGGATGGTTCATATTCAGGATATAGAGATGGTCAAGCACAGGATAGCCAGATTTGTTAATGGTAGTTACAAACATTCCGCGAGTGTGGCAGAAATGTTCCGCTCTCTAAATTGGGATACGTCGAGGTCCAGACGCGAAAAGTTATCTATGGGATTATTCAAACGTTTTAATCTTGCTAGTAATTCCAGAGCCTGATGAAGGCTACTTACTAAAATCGTTGTGCTAGAAAGAATCTTGTATAAAATCTGGTCATGAAGAAAGAAAATGTGTATCGTAAACAAAGTCGTCAAACCTATATATGTATAGTTAGAAAAAAGATGTGTCAGTTTTAAGATGGCGACTAGGGATGAGTAAATTCATGGAGTGTCATCATTTTGCATGTAAATAGATAAAATCTTGAAATATTTGGGGGGAAATGTTGATGTTAGTTTATATAGATGCAATGGACATCTTTAAGATGGCGTTACGGGTGAGTGTCATCCCTTCATTTGTATTCATCGCGATAACCCCAAACTGTGGTTGAGATTGTATAATTTGACTTCCTCATTATTTATTTGCAACAGCTCTTTGAATTTTCACATCAGAAATGCAACAAGAAAAAATATCATCGATCAATTTAATATGAAAGATGGGATTTAGAGAGGCATCTTTACGGTCGATGATAAAAACGCAATAAAAATGCTGATTTCTTTTATACTTTTTTTTAAAGAGACAAAGGCAATATGGAAAAATACATGTATATAACCTGATGCAAAAAAATATATATCATCACATATCTAATATATTAATACTTTAAGAAATAATACAAGTCCCCGGATGTGTCCTTATAAATGTATACCATAAAGCAACATACAGGGTGACCACAAAAAGGGGGGAACCATTTTCATAAATTCGTAACTTGAGTACAAATTGAAATAGCTGTTTTGTTCGTACGTTTGTTGCCTATATTTGTGAAAAATTGGATTTACTTTAATTAAAACACAAAAAAGTTACGAATTTATGAAAAAGGTTCCGCTTTTTTGTGGCCACCCTGTATAGTATATAAACGTCTAGGGCCATATATTCCTTTATTTATAGGGTATTTGGGATTCTAGATGATGTAGTTTATATATATATTGGGTATATGTATTCATAATTCGATTAGAAGCACAACATATTACAACAATATTAACATCATTTTATATGGGTAATATAAAGATGGCTGAAGTTCGTATAATTCATCAATTTCCATTATAAAATACCTACACATTTTCTAAGTTAAATGTTTTGACCATGAACGAACAGGTAGGTATATGTTTTGTTCCCATGGCATTGAAAATTTGAAACAACAACAGGTTTGTTATAAGTTTTGCGAAAAAAAAAAAAAAAGCAGCACACACCTTGTTAACTTTTAATGACAAAATTGTTCATAGCCATTCTGTGAATTGGCACAAAATCTACGGAGTCCTATGTGTACCATCTTTATAGATTTCTAGGTATTTATAAAGAGTAAATCACGCCATCTGAAGGTTTCCGTATTTTCCTGTATAGCAGTGAAAGCCTTGAAACTAAACAATAAGCTACTGAGTTTTTCTGAGTGATGTGTTTTGAAAATATTTTGCGAGTGAAGATGCTTAAAGATGGAATATCGTGATGCAGAGAGGTAAAATATGTTTTTAATATGTTATCAGGAAGTCTAAAATATTGCACTTCCGCCAGCCATATTTATTAACCATAGTTGGATAGTCTTGTCATTTAAAAATATAAAAATGAAATTATAACAATCTGCATTTATATGTAGTATCTATTAAATACTGGTGGTGTGATAAGTACAATATAGTCTATGAAAAAATATGAATTTATTTTCACAAAAATTTTAGTTGTTTTTCAACGGAAGTATTTATTGAAAATAGATTCTAAATGTATTTGGTTTACCTACTCAAATATACCCTAAAAGTGTGGTTTTTATACCATAAATGTACCATTTTTCAGCAGTAAAGGCGCGTCGCCACCAAGACATACATACCAAATGTAGGCACATTCACGAAATTACAAACACCAAACACAAACCATGTAAGCGCACACATGACAATGTATGTGAATTGTGTCTCCACCAAGAAATGCAACAAACGTGTGCAAATGTATGCGTGGTGACACGTGGTTGATTGTTGCTTCAATTGAGCCAATGGCTGAGCTGAGTCGACGGCTAACGGCTCAGCCGATATACTACATACATTTCCCCCCTTTGATCTAGACTTACCCCCGATCGATCTTTGAAATGAATGTACATACACGATTATACATACAAAATGGCGTCAGAAGTTTGTAGAAACAAAACTGGTAAACAAACTTTTTTCACATTTGTTACAACAAACATGTATGTACAACCGATGTATGTCTTGGTGGAGACGCGCCTTAAGAGAGCAAGTTTTCTGCAGCTAAAGTACATTTTTCATATCGAACTTTTTATTAAAAAATTCGCAGTTATGCATTTCATTTAACCCCATAAAAAGGTAACTTTTATGGCTGGATGGGGCTCTAATATAATTCCAGCCGGATATCATCCTTACATGTTTCCGCGCTCAATATTCCCTTATTTCCCTAAGTAGTTTTCGGCAAAGCTAAATAAATTAAAATATTTTTTTCTATAATGTATGTTTAGATTGCTGGCCCGTCGTACATTCTCCAGGTTAAAATCGATCCAAAGTTACAAAAAGTCACTTCTAAGCATCGGCATTGTCGCATCCGCCATTTTCTTGCTGGCATCTCATATGCGTTCCCCTACGGGTCTCCGTCCAGCACGTGCTTCCTCCCACAATGCAGCACGTGAGAATCCAGCATTCCAATTCGTCGTTGCCTCGAAGATGACGTCACCGGCGCGTGCAGTGGGCATTGAAGATGGCTTAGAACACGCCCACTTTGGTTACGTCATCGGACAAGAAGCCTTCTGCTCCAAAGGCCGCCATCTTGAAAAGGGCAGATTTCTCCTCATTTTGGTCAGTTCGGCCCCTTCTCATTCGGACCGTCGTTTCGCCATTCGTAAAACATGGGCCGATGATAGAAACGCAGACAATGCAGGTATCGTAGTTAAATTTTTGCTAGGTCTTCCATCGGAGGCCCCACAGCAAGCGTTAATCGAAAAGGAAAACGAGGCTTTTGGGGACTTGGTACAGGGCAGTTTTGTTGATTCCTATAACAACTTGTCCATAAAGTCCATCATGGGACTAAACTGGGCCAACAGTTTTTGTCACGGCGTCGATTACGTTATGAAAACCGACGATGATGTGTACGTGAACGTACGCCTTTTGACGGACTTTCTTCGCGCCCGCGGGGAGCGCCGTTGGATCGGCGGCTGCATCAAGCAGAAGATGGCCCCAGCGCCCTTTGATCTCCAAGGAGTCAGAGTGCCCATGGTCATTGGACATCCGCCTTTCGTTGCCGGTGCAGGCTACGTATTATCCGGTGATATTGTGCGCGAACTCTACGACGCTTCGACCAGAAGAGCCGTCGTTCCGGTAGAGGACGCTTTCGTGACGGCCTACTGCGCACAGATGATAGGTGTCGCTCCTTCACACTACGACGCTTTCAACTGTGGGGAGCCTGTTTTTGACAATTGTCACATGAAAAACAAGTTTGTTGGACATCACGTAACCCCGGACAGACAGCGCCAGATATGGGACGTAGTGAACGATTCTAGCGGACAGAGCTGCGAAACACTGAGGAACTGAATTGGATTGCAGAATTGATGACGTCATAATATGAATTATATAGGGCAGTATATGTTATGTCACATATATGTCTGAAAACATTGTCATAAATGGCGTTTTGTGTTGTTGTATAGAATGAAGTCAAAGCTTTTCCTGCCCGAGTAAATATCCGAATGATTTTACATGTCAAAACTTGCTGTTTCTTGACCTATAATTCCCTATTTTTCATCTATAAAAATGCATTGTTTTAAGGAAATGATATTGTATGAAATTATAAATAGTTGAAAATTGTAACTGTGTATTTTATAAATATTTAAATTTGGTTTTAGAACCTTCTTAAATGCATCAAAGCCAACACCGGTAAAAATAAGGATTGAGAATCAGATTATTATTATTTTAATAATTAATTGCTAAAAATCTAAGGAAATCCAGGTGGAAAAATTATTTATTATTAATTAATTAAATTATAAATAATATATACTGTATTTGGGAAATGCAATATTTTAGCATATCAGAAATTGGACGTACAGTATGTTCAAATACAGAAATTATACATATGCACATACTGCACAGTATATGGACATACCAGAAAGATGTAGAGTTCATGTATGGACATACATTCGCAAATATGATCATTTATAGGCGAACCTGTGTGGGTATAAAACATGAAGTAATTTTAAAATCTGAACAGCCAAATTTGCAATATTTTCAAATTTTTGTAATTTAAAAAACCAGAGTACGAATTATACTCCATAAGACTAAATAAAACAATATCTTTAATGAAGTTTCAATGTATTGATTCGTAATGACTTGTGAAACACACTTGATATGGTTTCCATCAGTTACATTGCATGTATTTTTAAAGAGAACTTGAATTATCAACTATTGCATTTTCGTTGCTGAAGGACTACACAAAGGCTTAGCAAAAGATTTATATTTTAAAATACCATCCATGCGTAGATTTAAGTCAAAATCCAAGAGAATTTTTTGTGTTTGCTTGTTGTATTTGCCATAAAATCGATTAGGATTTAGCACTGTAAGCCAAATAGTTTAAAGGCGCGCTTCGAAAGAATCGGTATTTTGCTAAAGCGCCGTAGCTGCAATATATTTTCTATTTGTTTTCTTTTCCAAATACCTAGCTGAATGCTCTTTATGGTTCTGCTTTTGCTATTTTGAATTACTAAAGTCTATTTTATTTAATGGCGATTTGGTTATTTTTTATTAGCCTGAATTGGCAAGATATAATTCCGTAGATTTACCACAAAAATACAAATTCTGTGCGTCAGTGACGTTCAAGGATATTTGGGCCCAGAGCAAAACATCTGGTCAGTAAAATTACCTCTTTTATTGGTCATTATTTAATCATTTATTGGTCAGCAAAATGACGTCATTATTTGGTCATTTTAGTTCGTCATTATTTGGTCATTTTAGTTCGTCATTATTTGGTCAGTAAAATGACGTCGTTTTTTGGGCATTATTTGGTCGTTTTTAGCTCGTCATTTTTTTAATCATTAAAATGACGTCAGTTTTTCGTCATTTTTCGAGTTGGTCATTTTTTAGGCAGTAAAAAATGACGTCACTTTCGACGTGAGACGTGTTTTTTCGAAAAAAATGACCCCACTGCTACTTGGGTTTATCATAAAATACTGTAACATAAACATATGAATTTATGCATTAACTTAATGATTCGTACATTTTATTGATAAAAATTCACATTAATTCAGTTAATCGACGTTCCACTGTATTCAAATACATTAACAAAATCCAGAATAATTTTACTGTATTTTATGGTCGTTCCCAGCGTATACGTTCACCTGGTTAAGAATGTCCCTATACATGAAGCAATAGTAGCATCAGTGGTAGCATTATATATGTTCACGGTATTTTTTGAGCGACCCCTTTATGACGTCATGGACGATTCCACTTTTGAACAAGGGGTGGAAGCTATTATTATAGACGGTCACTAAAAAGGTGAACGTGATGTAAGATTAACGTGCTGTTCTTCTTGAGGTAAGTGCGTTGGAAATATAGCATTTATTGAGTAGAAATACATCAGAATATTGATTTATAATCATCGATGATCAACAATTAAGTACTGCATGTGAACACGTTAAGGTTTTTCGTTGATTACGGGCATCTGACTTTAGAAGGTGGAGGTTGAAATTCGATCAGGTCGCCCCCGCAATCCGGCTCAAGACAGGGCATAATATTCACACATAAAAACTGATTTGTCTGTGAAATACGACTGTATCAACGTTCAATTTTAACGCTGTGCTCTATTACGTTGAATGTGTGTATCGTTAGCCAATATCCAGCTAACTGTGAATATATTTTCGCCACATAGTATGCAGCTGTTCGAAAAACGGTCCCTTTAAAAAACATATACAGTCGTAGTCAGGGTAACTCTTGATTATCTTACCTCTATTACCGGCTTTTGTCATGATGCTATTATATTACCTTATCAAATGCTAGGGAATTAATACAAAAAAACAACAACCAGATAATATCGATTTGATAAGATGTACTGAAGCAAGTTTATTGTCATCGCGTGCAAAAAAATCTTAAATGTGGTCTTCAGCCATGCTCGGATCAGTTGCATTAATCGTTTACTAAGTTTGTTTTATGACTGAAGGGTTCAGTTAAGGTCAGAGTGACGCATGAAAGAGTTACGTATGTAAGGTCGGTGAATTTAACTGTTTAAAACAACGTCATTGCCACAAAATCAGCAGAGTGTGCAAACGTTGAGCAATTTATCTTTTTTGGAGGTCCAAATAACCTCAAAACACTAATAACATTGTATTAGCTTTTTTGTACAATTTACTCCTTATCCACCTTTCCCTCTTTAATAGCCAGTATTTGGGATACTGTCCTATCCTGGGAAGCCGACTGCCGACCGATCCAGCATCCATGAGAGTCTAGGTTGCAGTTCTTGCAAGTTAGGAAGATATATTTAGGCGGTTCCTATAGGAGCCCGGTAGAACAAGTCTCAGGGTGTTTGTCAACACTCGAAGGTTCGGAGGCTGGCGGGATTTGGGATCCTCCGGGAGCAACAGTCTGCGGAGACGGAGGTCCCCTTGACCCACCATTTCTAGTGGCCATTCAGTGACTATCCATAATAGGTGCCGAGTGATCAAAAAGGCTTGAAACAAAATTTAAGAGATATGCGTATCTCCCGAGGGTCGGCTGGTGAACTAAGGGAGGTTGCGAACTCCAGTGTGTTCAACTGACAAACAGTACTTAGGACGTTCGGTGGAATGCAGCGATCGACAAGACTAAGTCATGTTTCGTTCCTACAGGGAACTCTCTGAGTTTAAGTATTTTAAGGCGCGTCTCCACCTACATAAAAATGTACGTACATAGACGAATTAAAACAACTCAAACCTTGTACGTACATACATGAAAATGTATGTGAAAGTGTCTCCACCAAGAAATGCAAAAAACGTGTGCTCAAATGTATGCGTGGTGACACGTGGGTGAATGTTGCTTCAATTGAGCCGAACCGACGGCTAACGGCTCAGCCGATATTACATACATTTCCCCCCTTTGATCTAGACCGCCTCCCGAGCAATCGTTGAAATGTATGCACATACACGATTACATACAGAATGGCGTCATAAGTTTGCAAAAACAAAATTGGTAAGCAAACTTTTCACATTTGTTACAACAAACATGTATGTACAACCAATGCATGTCTTGGTGGAGATGCGCCTTTATTCCACCTCTTTGAGATATGCACTTTAACCTGTATGTTTCGCGTGCATATCATCTCTGTCTGCCCATCATCTCTTGGTGGGCTACGTGGCATTGTGCCATATCTGTCTCGTACATCACTCATTTTGATATCCTTGGTGAGACTAGTTACGGTCGAGTTGGTAGTGTGCTTGTCTCTCGATCCTAAGGAGCGGGGTTCGCTCCCCGTCGAGGTCAGTGGAAATTTTTACGAATGAAAAAAAATTCCCAAAGTGGCGGCTCTTTCGAGAGTGTGCAAACGTTGAGCAACTTATCTCCGCTAATAACTCGCTGTATCAGCTTTTTGTACCTTTTACTCATCCGCTTTTTTTTTGGGATTTTGTCCTATCCTGGGATGCCGACTTGCCCAGCATCCACGAGGGTCTAGGTTGCAGTTCTTGCAAGCTAGGAAGATATATCCTGTTCCACCTCTGTTTGGGACATGCACTTGTCCTGTATGTTTTGCGTGTAATTCACCAATGTCTGGTGGACTTCGAGCGCTATGTGACTTTTGGCGTATCTGTTAGTTCATCACCCTTTTTGATATCTTTGGTGATACTAAGATTGCCCCCTTATCATCAGTTCTGACTTTCCTTTGCTCTTCAAGCCTTCAGACAGCTCTTTAGATCTCGGGAATCGTCTCCGGCACACTTACCCATTGCTTTCTTCCCCTTCCTTGCGCATCTTGTGCCTCAAAGCTCTTACTCAAAGTTTGATGTCTTTGGGTATCTAGACTCTAACCAACAAATCTAACTACCTTCCATCTATCCAAGCAAATGTTGGAATAGTTCCTCTAAAAATTGCCATTTCTTTGCTCGTCTTGCAAGTAACTTTTACAATCTTCTCCCTTTATTTACTTCCACCTACACTTTGACTATGGTGGTGGGTGGCATTACATAACATTAGTAAACATACACTCAACTATTACATGATATATTTTTTTACTTCCATCTGTTAAATTGTTTGGGGCTTCCCACGACGTTATGGCACTTCCCACACATCCATATATATTTGACATACATATATACAGGGTGAGTCATAAGTCCAACACCACCCTTTGTGCCATTTCAAAATTACAGCAGCTACTGCAATGTGATGTTGTGAGTGGGGTACCTTGTTAAGGGGACATTGTTTTATGTGATTTTCATTGACAATGATTTAGTCCTTCACGGTCATCCCCACAGGAAGTAGTAGAAAACAACAAGATGCAGCAATGGTTCCAATGTAGAAGTTGTAGAGGGCAAACAGATTGAAAATCGGATCACTACAAGAGCGACAATGTAACTTGTCCAACATGAAAATTACAATGGCACTGAAATGCAAATTAATTGATGGTGTTGTACGAAATTGGCAAGTTTTCCTGCAGAACAAACTTTTGCAGCAGTTAGGTTGATGTCCTTATATTCATAAGTATTTCCCCCTTCGCGTCATACGATTGTTCTAGAAAATGTCAACTAGGATAATTTCCATCCATTGTATGTTAATGCAGACCCATACTGTATCTAGAAAAATATGTTAAGGTTCTCAGGAGAAGGTTTGCCATATTTTTAATAATTAAATTCCGGTGAGAGTCCATGCATAACGTTCAGTTGCAATTGCCTTAATGGAATAAATTAAAATAAAACTATGTTGAGAATTCTGCCAGAACTGGACCCGCTGTATGAAACTAGGTCATTTTTGTAGGATTATCATGTTTGACATGGACATCAGCTCTAATAAAGCAGAGCTCTATGATCAATATTGATAATTTGCGTGACATGTAGAGAGCACCGTTGTTCACACACACACACATAATGTAAGATTTATTTATCATCATGTGAAAGTTAAATTTCCATAACTTGAATGTTATACTTTATGATGTCTTTTAAAATTAATTGACGATTGATGTAAGATAAGGCTGACTCTACACTGGCAGCGACTTCGCGCGACGGCGACAACGAGCGACTATGAGCGACTCAGGTCGCCCGAC
>JAQGAE010003654.1:0-14219 GCA_034696685.1 Julus scandinavius
ATAAACATTGACAAAAATATTAAACTACATTTTTTAAGAATAATTATTCTCTATTTATTAAAATAAGTAACCAGGAAACCAGCTAGTACATGTAAATTGTATTTACTTATAAGAAGTATTCACTTATAAGAAGAATTTTCTGTTCCCCCTCATATTCGTATAAGTGAGACTCCACTGCATATAGTATATTATACTATGTTTTATATTGACCAGTAAATGTATATTAAGCACGTGATTATCCATGATTGGCAAACATGTCATAATGATGTTATAGCCCATGAATATTTTATTGTGTAGCAAACCTCTTTTATCACTCTTTATTTCATGCTAAATTTGCCTCTCAATTGGCACACGCTCTAACGATTACTAAATTACCCTCTTTTTTTAACCCCCTCTTTTTCCATTGTATCGCCTAAACACAGCAGCAGTTACACACAAAGTGCTTTCTCTCCTCATACACGATGCACAATTTCAACTAAAATGCTAATTGACTTTTTTAGAATGCTAATTACGGTGAAATGCGATGCAATTATAGAGCCAGCATTTAAATTTAAATATAAATGGAGAAAAGGGTTTTCTACATGTTTAATTCACATTTAATGACTGGTTTTCCATCATTTTATATGCTGAATTTAAGAACGGGGACAATCGGTTATGTCATACTGGACTGTGTTATAACCCTCTTTTTTCAATTGACACAATTGGTCACAATTTGGAAATAAGTATTGGAAGAAAATACGAGGGGCGGTCAAAAAGTCTTGCATATTTGTTTGTTATTCGAAAACCAGATGTCGTAGAAAAAAACTGAAATAGCCATTTTAAAGAGCAACAAATTTTGGCTGTAGGTCACTACATGGCGCCACAATTAATGCAGAATTTATAACAAACTATCAAAAACAAAATGGCGTCTCACAATACACCTATGCTTTTGGATGCGGGCGCCTGAAAGCATGTTTTCATTTTTTCGTGTTTCGTGTTTCGTGTTTTATGTTTTCGTGTTTCATACTTTCATGTTTCGTGTTTTGTGTTTCATGCTTTCATGTTTTCGTGTTTCATGTTTCATGCTTTCTTGTTTTCATGTTTCGTGTTTCATGCTTTCGCGTTTCATGCTTTCGTGTTTCGTGTTTCATGTTTTCGTGTTTCGTGTTTCATGTTTTCTTGTTTTCATGTTTCGCGTTTCATGCTTTCATGTTTCGTGTTTCATGTTTTCATGTTTTCATGTTTCGTCTTTCACGTTTTCATGTTTCGTGTTTCACGTTTTCATGTTTTCGTGTTTCATGCTTTCATGCTTTCATGTTTTCATGTTTCATGCTTTCATGTTTTCACATTTCATGTTTTCTTGTTTCATGCTTTCATGTTTCGCGTTTCAAGCTTTCATGTTTTCATATTTCGTGTTTCACGTTTTCATGTTTCGTGTTTCACGTTTTCATGTTTTCGTGTTTCATGCTTTCATGTTTTCATGCGTTCATGTTTTCATGTTTTCACATTTCATGTTTCGTGTTTCATGCTTTCATGTTTCGCGTTTCATGCTTTCATGTTTTCATATTTTCATATTTTGTGTTTCATGCTTTCATGCTTTCATGTTTCGTGTTTTTCTGCTTTTGCTCCGTGCTTTCGTTGGTGTGGTCCGGGCTTTAAACACTTTTTCATAATTTAAAAAAACTATATTTATGGTATTTCATTAATTACTTGAACTATTAATTTTTGAAATGCCAGATTTTTAAAACTAGTATAAGTTATTGAATTTTTATAGTTTGTTTGCGTAGTGTTTAAGGAACTTTCAAGTATTTTTCTGCCCTAACTATGATTTCCATTTAAGCCTCGATGAATTTATATATGAGGAGGGGAATCAATATATATATATTATGTGATATGGTGGGGAACCAAAATTCAATTATAGCAATAAATCTCGATATATTTTTAATAAACAATTTGTTGGGGATTAAAATGTCCTCAGAAACATGATGTTTCTGTTTGATTTTCTGATCCTTCCTTTTGTGGTCCCTTATATATATATTTATATGAAAAGATAATCCAAATCGTGAATACATAAAAACAACCTAATTATAATCGTAAAAGAAGATTAAATTTTTGGATATTTTTATTGGAAAATATCGTCACTAGGTAACGGGCTTTAGTTTCCATCAATTAATTCTCCGATTTTTGGTTTAATTTCTGGAAAATATTTTCAACTTTTGGGGGTCTTTATAAATATAATGGTTTTCATAAAAAATCATTGATGAATTTATTGAAAATATACTACAAAGGACCTTTTAATCCCCACTTCTAGATTTAATTACGGGGAATTAATTTTCACAACCGTAATCCATTTCGGTTATTATGAACTAAAATTAATCCTAGATTTTCTTAATTAGCTATGGATTAGGGTTTGATATTAATCCTACTTTTGTCAGAATTTAAGCAGAATAATACTCTTGATATTATTTAATAACGTTTAATTGGAAACGATAAAACCCATTGAAAATTAAATTTGCAATAATTAATCAATTAATTATTAAAAGTATCCAATTAGGAAAGTAATTATGTACAATTTAAGCCTCTCATAATATCGTTATTAAGATATCAAATTAAATAGACGATTAATTAACTTTTTTATTACAAATTGGGATTAATTTAATCACGGATTAAAACAGTTGCGATTCATACTATTTTAATTAAATTGTTTTGATTGAACTTTATAGGGGTACTACAGAATTTGCTTTTAATATTGTTTGTGCAAACTTGTTTACTGAAACATTTAGTTTACAAAAACAGTAGTTTGCTAGCTTACGAACACATTAGAACTGTTTCATGTTCGAGGAAACATGGGGATGTGTTCTTATAAAAGCTGGATTAGTTTCTGCAGTGTATGGAACATGTTTTGAATTTGAAACTTTGAATACGAGGAACATGTTTTCTAATAAATGTAACTTCCTTGGAACACGTTTTCAAAACTACATGTTTATGGTGTTCTAATGTAAACACTGTTTTCTATCCACTGAACATGTTATATGCTGGTTGTTTTCAGAAGAACATATTCTGAATTTTGGAAACAATGGTGAACATGGCAAACATGTTTTCTAGTGTAAGATGATGGATTTCTTTGGAACATATTTCGAAATTTGATAACTAAATGTTCTTAAGGGAACATCTGTTCTAATGTATCATATAAACACATTTTGAATTTTGTCAACTTTTGTTTAAACTACATGTTTAACACGTGTTCTGATACATGTTGAGTTTACAGTTATCTATGGAACACATCGATATTCATGTGGAACATGTGTTTTAATGTAAGGCTTACAACAGAACGTATGCTTTTTTTGTGAACAAATACAGATTTTCAGAACTATGTTCAAAATGTGTTCTAATACATGTTTCCAGTTTTCTTTAAAACACAAATTGAAATCTATATTGTTCTAGGACCTTTATAAAGCGAATTATATATAAAGGACCGTTCTATTTCATAAGGGGCCCTTTGACCTGTCCATAACTTAAGAAATTCCTAGTTTTACTAACCTGAACTCTGGCTTCGCTGAGGTCCAACCTAAGGGCCAGTTCCTCCCTAGTGAACACATCCGGGTATTGACTTTTTTCGAAGGCCCTTTCCAATTGGTGCAACTGGTACGTGGTAAAGGTCGTTCTGCTCCTTCTAATTTTCCTGGGTTTGTTCATGGGATCATCCCCTGGACTGTCAGGGCTTCCGGCCCTTTGGTGATCCCCGTCTTCGTCAGGGTTATCTTCAGTCATGACGTCGATGTAGTTGTCACCAGGGGGCGAACGACGTGAGTCCAAAAATGGCGACTTGGATGAGGACCTAGACGACCTGAGATCCACTTCGTCATCGTCCATTTCCAACTTCATTCCTCTGTTGGATTTTGATTCTGAAAACACTGAAAACAACGATGGAATTTAGAACATGATTTAGAAATGAATAACCTCTCTAAATGCATAAAATGTGCCGGTACCGACTTGGGACCCGTGTAAAAATGATAAACCACTCTGAAGTAATAATGAATAATTTGTATTGGCCCCAATGATTTTGTAAGGGAATACCAACAATGGAACTGCAAAAATATCAAACTAAGATGAGGTTACCACTTAGATTGACATGTTGCTGGTTGGCGTTGAAAAACACGATAAGCGCAGACTCCATAGCTGGATATCTAACTGCCCGTAGACGTTTAACATTAAGGTTTGTGTTGTCAGATTTGGCTAGATTCTCTGTTACTTCTTCAGTGTTCTAGAGATTGTGGATTGGATGCGGTGCCTGTAGCAAATGTTACCGAGAGGCCCAAATTTTACAAGCTAAACGTTTTCTGCTCTAGGCTCATGGCGTCCAGAAACTGGGGACCCATTTGCAACACTGTATAATAAAAAAGTCTTAATTTAAGACTCTTTTCATGTCATTTCTTGTAGACGAAATCAAGACTTTTGCGCGTCTTTTTAAGACACATCTTATTTTTTAAATAAGGCACAAAAATGGTCTTATTTTAAAAAAAGACGCTTAACGTGTCTTATTAAAAGACAAGCAAAAGTATTGATTTCGTCTACAAGTAAGAATCTTAAATTAAGACATGTTTTTGCAGTGTATAAGGCTAATCCGGCTCTGATTGGCTGACCTTGAACTTGTGATTTTTCTCAAGCCACTGTGCGAGTTCCTTGTGTGAAGCACTTGGATGATCCTTTTTGTACTGACATACCTGTACACCATACCTCGCTTTACGGCCTAACTATGTTTCGGAAAAGTTGGCCATATAACGAATCAGTTATTTTGATACAAAGGCTTGCGAACATTACAGAATTTTTTTGGCCGTCTAACAAAACATGGGCCGTAAATCGGAAAAGTGCCATAATTAAAAAAGACTTATTGCGAAATATTGTATAAAGAGTGGCCGTATAATGAGGTATAGGTGCACACCCGTACCTTGCTTTACGGCCTAGCTACGTTCTGGAAAAGTTGGCCATAAAGCGAAAAGTCATATAACGCTTCAGTTACACCTGTACCACGCTATACGGCCTTTCGCTATAACGATTTTTTTAAAGTATTGCTCTTTTTTCGATTTATCGCCCACATGTTTCGTTATACGGCCCCAAGAAATGCTGTAATCATAGAAAGTGGCCAAAAAATGTGATAAGTTACCCCAATTTGCACAAAAAAGATTGGATTTGGCTAACAATAAAACAACTTATGGGTTTCACTTCGTTTAAGAAGGAAAAAAAATGAAAATCACAATGCAGAAGGAATTGATTCGTTATATGGCTTTTCGCTTTACGGCCAACTTTTCCGGAGCGTATCTTGGTCGTAAAGCGAGGTATGGTTGTATTAGCAAATGCAGCAGGCAGGGAGATTCAAGGCAATTACTGTACACCATACCTCGCTTTACGGCCTAGCTACGTTCCAGAAAAGTTGGCCATAAAACGAAAAGCCGTATAACGAATCAATTATTCCGGTACAGCATTTTTTGGCGGTATAACGAGACATTATATACCGCAAATCGAAAAAGTGCTATAATTAAATAAGGCCGTTATAGCGAAATGCTGTATAAAGAGCGGACTTACAGTGAGGTATAGCTACACACCCATACCTCGTTTTACGGCCTAGCTACGTTCTGGAAAAGTTAGCCATAAAGCGAAAAGCTGTATAACGAATACATTTTTTTGATACAAAGGTTGCTAACAGTACACAATTTTTTTTGCCGTCTAACGAAACATTATGGGCCGTAAATCGAAAAAGTGCTATAATTAAAAAAGGCCGTTATAGCGAAGTGCCGTATAAAGAGCGTACAGTGAGGTATAGCTGCACACCCATACCTCGTTTTACGGCCTAGCTACGTTCCAGAAAAGTTGGCCGTAAAGCGAAAAGCCGTATAACGAATCAATTATTTCGATACAAACTCGCTAACAGTACAGCATTTTTTTGGGACCGTATAACGAAACATTATGGGTCGTAAATCGAAAAAGTGCTATAAATAAAAAAGGCCGTTATAGCGAAATGCCGTATAAAGAGCGGACGTATAGCGAGATATAGGTGTACTGGTACATGCACTAAAATGGCGCCCAATAACTAGTGACTCATCTAGGATTGAAAAATGGGGAAATTCCCTATTTTGCAGCTGCTGATTAACCTTTCTAAAAGCATAATCTGCCTAAAAACATATTTTTCACCAGTCCCAAGCGTATGCATTTAGACAGGTTCTACTGTATATATTTATATATATGCCACAGATGTTTCTAAATGTATGGTTTGAATATGGGCCATATATATAACATGTAGATGGTTATCTAATTATGGGATGTATTTTGTAAGTAATTGATCGTTTACACTTTTAGTTCAATTGAGATGTCGGCATTTTTCAAATAAAAGCAGTCATCGAGTTGGATTATTATATTTTATTATCCACTCTTGAGTTTAGATAAGAGAAAATTGAACGCGCCATCTGGTGGAGAAAAAGATAAAAAACTAATCACTGCATTGTTACGTGTAATTTACGTGTAATGGAAATTAATGTTGTTTTATCAAACAAAACAAAAAATTTAAGTTAATTTAAAACAAATTTAACACAAAATTATTTTATAAATGAACAACCTGAAATTGAACATGTGTTAAATGTGTACGAGTTGTTCAATATTTTACAAATTTATAAATTTACACTTCGTAAAAATTTGTGTTATTTTCAAGAAATTACATTATTGATGTGTTAAAAAACATGTAAAAATCTAAAGAAACTGATCATAAACAGTTTATAAACACTTTTAAAATTGGGACATAATGAACACTTTTAATAATGAGCGTTGTCGATGTACTTGACATAGAAATTGGTTTAGAACATAAAACATGTTCTGGCTGTGTTATTGATGTTCTAAAAAGCAACAGGGTGTGTTCCTTTTTATGTGTGTTAAATGTGTTCTAAATATAGCACACGTTTTATCGAATACTATATATATTCAAGAAGTTTAAATTCACGTATTTAAAAACTTTAAATTTACATGTCAATTACCTGAAATGTACATATTAAAAACCTTAAATTTTCATGTTAAAAAACCCTTAAACTTACATGTTAAAAAATATTAAATTTACGTGTTAAAATACTATAATTTTACATGTTTTAAAATACCTTAAATGTACGTGTTAAAAACCTTAAATTTACGTGTTAAACTACTATAATTTTACATGTTTTAAAATTCCATAAAATTTAAGTGTTAAAAACTTTAAATGTACGTGTTAAAGTACTGTAATTTTACATGATTTAAAATTCCATAAAATGTGTGTTAAAAACCTTACATTTACGTGTTAAAAACCCTAAATTTACGTGTTAAAATACTACAAGTTTACATGTTTTAAAATTCCATAAAATTTACGTGTTAAAATGGCATAAAATGTTCATGTTAAAAACCTTTAATTTACGTGTTAAAATACTATAATTTTACATGTATTAAAATTTCACAAAATATACGTGTTAAAAACTTTAAATTTACGCTTTAAAATACTTTAATTTTACATGTTAATAAATCTTACATTTACGTATTAAATTACTTAAAATTCACGTGCTAAAAACATTAAATTTACATGTAAAAATACTTACACGTTAAAATACATGTTAAATATATATATATTTATAATGCCATATACTTGACCCTTATTAACATGTCTTTAAACTTGTTAACATTTTTCACACATCAAATTTCCCTTCAAATTTACACGTTAATCAAACCTTAATATATATGAAAATATTTACATATTAAAATACTTACACGTTAAAATACATATATAACCATAATTCCATATCCATAAACTTAACCCTTATTAACATGTCTTTAAACTTCTTAACATTTTTCACACATTTAAACATTGTCCTTCAAATTTACACGTTAATCAAACCTTAATATATATTCAAATATTTCCATATTAAAATATTTCCATGTTAAAATACTTACATGTTAAAATATTTACAAGTTAAAAATTCAACTTACCAGATCTCTCTTTGATTTGCAGGTTACTTTTGTCCAGTTGTGATGATGATGATGATGTGGCAGCCTCGACATGTTGATGTGCTTGTGACTGGTGATGACTGTGATGGATGTGGTGACCTTTGACACCGTGCAAAATGTCTTCGATACTGTACAATTTGGAACGAAATGCAGTCGAGTTCGCAGATGATGAATTATTGAACACCTTTTTGGCGTCACCACTCTCACCACCGGCGTCCATTTTCATCATTAGCATAACGTGTTGCATCGGAAAGCAGGTAAGTGAGTGCTTACTTACAACTTTTTTTCTAAAAATATGGCGTTCTTTTTAAGTCCGTTCCACAGCAGCTATTTGGAACGTCTGAAGCCCTCGCATGTCGATGCTCTTGTGTCCCGTTGTCAATTCCATTTTAGGTGGGATGGACCCAAATAACACCCCCTTCCCCCCTCTAATCCAAGTAACCCCCTCTCTTGCCATATCTAACCATTAACGCAATTATGAAAAATGGCACCCACACCGTTTTAGAACGCTTTTAGACACCCATATCAGAGCTTATGATGGTAAAGACCATCAGCGTCATGTGATGATGTCATTATCGAACTGTTTGTTGATATGGGGGCGATTTTAATCCCTCGCCTCTCATTGGTCGATCGGGGAGACACGCCCCGCCCACCCATCATTGGATGGGATTCGAAGGACACAACCCACACTCTTCTTACCCCTCGATAAACTCACCCCTCAACCTTACCCTAGGGGAGAGGAGGGGAGGGGAGGGGAGAGGGACAGACCAGGGCTCGCTTTAGAACGACGCGAGATGGCGCTGCTGTCCTGTCCCTGTAATGTTAAAAATCTTTGTGTTTAAAAAGTGTTTAGAGGTATAATTAGAGTTATCTGGTTTTGAGAAATTAGTACATTTAGAACGAGATTTGTTATCGTTCTATTGATGCAATAGGCAGACATTGGAATGTAATGTTCTAAGAAAATTCCAAAATGATATTCCTGTAATGTTAAAGATGTTTAAAAATGTTGAGGTATAATTAGTTATGAGGTTTTGAGAAATTAGTATTTAGAATGCTATGTTATCGTTCTATTCATGCAAACTGCAAAGGGAAGACTTTGGAATGGAACGTTCTAGGAAAGTTCTAAAATAATATTCCTGTAATGTTTAAACGTGTTTAAGTGTTTAAATGTGTTTAGAGGTTTAAATAGTTATCAGGATTTGAGAAATTAGTATTTAGAATGTTATGTTATTGTTCTATTGATGCAAAGGGACGATATTGGAATGGAACGTTCTGGGAAGGTTCTAAAATCCTATTCCTGTAATGTTAAAAATGTTTAAACGTGTTTAAATGCTTAAGTGTTTAGAGGTATAATTAGAGTTATCAGGTTTTGAGAAATTAGTACATTTAGAACGAGATATGTTATTGTTCTATTCAAGTCAAGCAAAGGGTAGATAATAGAATGTAGCATTCAGAGAAGGTTCTAAAATCCTATTCCTGTAATGTTAAAAATGTTTAAACGTGTTTAAGTGTTTAAAAATTGTTTAGAGGTATAATTAGAGTTATCAGGTTTTGAGAAATTAGTACATTTAGAACGAGATTTGCTATCGTTCTATTGATGCAAAGGGCAGACATTGGTATGTAACATTTTTAGAAGGTTTTAAAATCCTGATAAGGTTCTAAAATCCTATTCCTGTAATGTTAAAAAATGTTTAAACATGTTTAAATGCTTAAGTGTTTAGATATATAATTACAGTTAACAGGTTTTGGTAAATTAGTATATTTAGAACAAGATTTGTAATCGTTCTATTGATGCAATAGGCAGATATTGGAATGTAACGTTCTAGGAAGGTTCTAAAATCCTATTCCTGCAATGTTAAAAATGTTTCAACATGTTTAAAAGTGTTTAGAGGTATAATTAGAGTTATCAGGTTTTGAGAAATTAGTACATTTAGAACGAGATTTGCTATCGTTCTATTGATGCAAAGGGCAGACATTGGTATGTAACATTTTTAGAAGGTTTTAAAATCCTGATAAGGTTCTAAAATCCTATTCCTGTAATGTTAAAAAATGTTTAAACATGTTTAAATGCTTAAGTGTTTAGATATATAATTACAGTTAACAGGTTTTGGTAAATTAGTATATTTAGAACAAGATTTGTAATCGTTCTATTGATGCAATAGGCAGATATTGGAATGTAACGTTCTAGGAAGGTTCTAAAATCCTATTCCTGCAATGTTAAAAATGTTTCAACATGTTTAAAAGTGTTTAGAGGTATAATTAGAGTTATCAGGTTTTGGTAAATTAGTATTCAGAACGAGATTTGTTATCGTTCTATTGGAACATAATGGAATGGAATGTTCTAGGAAGGTTCTAAAATCCTACCCTGTAATGTTATAAATGTTTAAAAGTGTTTAGAATTATAATTAGAGTTATCAGGTTTTGGTAAATTAGTATTTAGAACGAGATATGCTATCGTTCTATTGATGCGAAGGGCAGATATTGGAATGTAACATTCTAGGAACGTTCTAAAATGATATTCCTGTAATGTTAAAAATGTTTTAAAGTGTTTAGAATTATAATTAGAGTTATCAGGTTTTGGTAAATTAGTATTTAGAACGAGATATGCTATCGTTCTATTGATGCAAAGGGCAGATATTGGAATTTAACGTTCTAGAAAGGTTCTAAAATCCTACCTCTGCAATGTTAAGTGTCTAAAAATGTTCAAAAGAAGGGTTAGTAGGGTTGATCAATTTGCATCCACTCTCCCCTAATCCAAAGGACCTCTAAAAAGGTGCCCTAAAGCGAGAGGGGCCTAAACTACCCTCGATCACCTGCCCTTGAAGGTGTTAATTCACACGTGACTAACCTAAGTTACCCTTAAGATTAGGAAGACAAAGGGAAAACCCCTCGATAAGCGATAAGAATAAATAAAGCCTAATTAAGCCCTATTGACAGCCAACAAAAGTGCTAATTAACGGCTAATGGCTAATTAACTTTTTTAAGTAATTCCATTTTGTTCGAATTAGGGGGCGCTGCTTTGATTGACACAACACTCATTATGGTCTCATCTTAGAAGGAATCTTTAAGGTTCTTCTTGGTTAGTTACATTTAAAAAAATATTTAAGAGTCACTTAAGGATTTAAAATCGTATCAATGGGTCAATGTTTAAGTTTTTTTTAAGTGGACTTGGTAGGGTACTTAACGTACTTGAGTTAAGTTCGCTTGTCAACACTAACGGAATTCGATTAATTTAACACAAAAGGAACAATTTTTAGAAATGTTTTTATAAGAATGGTCAACAGTGTTCGTAGAACCTGTATTTTTAGATGTTTAGATACAGGAATATAATAAGCTGTTTATTGTTAGAAGTGTTTGAAAACAAATGAGTGTTTTTAAAAGTGTTTGAAAACATTTGATTGTTTTTAGAAGTGTTTGCAAACAATTGAGTGTTTTTAGAAGTGTTTGAAAACAAATGAGTGTTTTTAGAAGTGTTTGAAAACATTTGAGTGTTTTTAGAAGTGTTTGAAAACATTTGGGTGTTTTTAGAAGCGTTTGAAAACAACAGTGTTTTAAAAAGTGTTTGAAAACATTTGAGTGTTTTTAGAAGTGTTTGAAAACAAATGAGTGTTTTTAAAAGTGTTTCAAAACATTTGAGTGTTTTTAGAAGTGTTTGAAAACATTTGAGTGTTTTAAGGGTTTGAAAACATTTGAGTGTTTTTAGAAGTGTTTGAAAACATTTGAGTGATTTAAAAGTGTTTAAAAACATGTGAGTGTTTTTAGAAGTGTTTGAAAACATTTGAGTGTTTTTAGAAGTGTTTGAAAACATTTGATTGTTTTTAGAAGTGTTTGCAAACAATTGAGTGTTTTTAGAAGTGTTTGAAAACAAATGAGTGTTTTTAGAAGTGTTTGAAAACATTTGAGTGTTTTTAGAAGTGTTTGAAAACATTTGGGTGTTTTTAGAAGCGTTTGAAAACAACAGTGTTTTAAAAAGTGTTTGAAAACATTTGAGTGTTTTTAGAAGTGTTTGAAAACAAATGAGTGTTTTTAAAAGTGTTTCAAAACATTTGAGTGTTTTTAGAAGTGTTTGAAAACATTTGAGTGTTTTAAGGGTTTGAAAACATGTGAGTGTTTTTAGAAGTGTTTGAAAACATTTGAGTGTTTTAAAAAGTGTTTGAAAACATGTGAGTGTTTTTAGAAGTGTTTGAAAACATTTGAGTGTTTTTAGAAGTGTTTGAAAATATTTGAGTGCTTTAAGAAGTGTTTGCAAACATATGAGTGTTTTTAGAAGTGTTTGAAAACATTTGAGTGTTTTTAGAAGTGTTTGAAAACATTTGATTGTGTTTGAAACATTTTAGTGTTATTAGACGTTTTATGATAACTAGTTTCTATGAAAAACAGTCATTAGAAACTGTATTTTTTGTTTTTTAGATGACTAATTGTTTAGAAGTGGCTGTTTATTATTAGAAGTGTTCTTAATCATTTTATTATTATTAGAAGTGTTCTAAATCATTTTATTATTATTATTAGAAGTTTTAAGCGATAACTAGTTTTTTTAGAAAAGTGTTCTTAGAACCTGTGTTTTTAGTGTAACTAGTATCTTAGTAGTTTTACAAGTGTTCTAAAGCATTTTAGAGTTTTTAGAAGTCTTGTGACAACTAGTTTTTATAGAATAGTGTTCTTAGAACCATTGTTACGATAATTCATGTTTAAAAAAAAATGTTCTGCAAGCCTGTGTTTTTAGAAAAGTATGCGGATTTGTAATTCTTAGAAGTGTTCTAATAACCAGGGTTTACAGAAAACTGAACATATTTATCACCATTTTTGGACTATAACTTCCTGTATATATGGGTATACATGTCCAGTTCCTGATATGTCCATATATGGACATATATAGTTTTTACACACAGGTAACATAGATCTAGAATTTCCTTAGCTGTCCACTATTTAGATTAAAAAAATGTTGAAAAACTTAAGTAAATGTTTGCCATGCATAATTAACCCTAATTATTACTAATTATTAAACCCATTTTGCATTAACTAAACTACTGTAATCACATTAGACATCTTTTGCAACCATCACGTATTATTTAAAATAATTATTTCCTTTACATTTGTTTTTAAAAATATTTAATTATAGATTTTTGAAGTGAAAAATTATAAGTTTTTATGTTCGAAAGGGTTGAACAAATTTCTATGTCTTTATCTAGTTTTAAAATGCACTTAGATATAAAAAAACTTAATTATCATTAATGTAATCGAATGATTAATTGTGTTAAATGGTCATGTTTTCAATTAATAATGTCAATTTTTCCTAATAAGTTTTACGATAATTGAAGTAAAAAACTTTTGCAGATTTTCCAAGAATTTTATAAAAAATTGTGAATATACGAACTCCATACATGGACATTAAACTCCATAGTCTGTGACCGAAAAGTCTGTTCCCCCACCCAAATTTTCTTAACTGGGGCAAAATTGAAATTGTGATAAAGGGAACATATAGAAGCCATGGGGTGTGCAATTTAAACATGCAAAACTATTTGACCTTTGACCTTGTTTTCAACATCATTCACACAGGAAGTACTTGAAGGTTGCAAAATATGGTTTGATTTTGAAAGTTGTAGAGGACGGTATCATGAAGTGTAAACATACTTTCTTTAGTATTATAATGTTCTTCTGTGAATTTGTTTCAAGTTTCTTGTGATGGACGTTGATGCACTCCTGTACAACTTCTCGATCTTAAGATGCAGGGTTCGCTCCCAGGTCCTGGTCGGTGAGATTTTTTACGGATGGGAAAAATTCCCTAGGTGGCAGCTCATTCCGATGAGTTTAAACTGAGGTCCTGTGTAAATTGTTTCACGTTTGGGTCCACACCAAAGTAAACATAAAGCAAAAGCAAAAAACACTGGAACACAAAACACGAAACATTAAACTCGGAACATGCTTGCAGGAGCATGTTTAGAAAAACATGTTCTCAACAAAAAAAGCACAATAAATGGAGAAATTGTTTTCAGATGATGACACTCCTACCAAGCCAATGGGTCAGACCTGGAAGTCTTTGTCTGGAACCCTAACACAAAAAGGTGGGGGTCTAATGCCCCAGACACACTTGCTGCACTTTCGTGCGTTGCAGATGAAAAAGCACAAAAAAGTGGTGCGCGCATGCGCACCGGAAACTACGTGTTTTTCTACTTCCGTGCGTTTCCAGTCGACGTTGTCTGCATTTGTTCTTTGGCCTGCCAAACATA
>JAQGAE010003655.1:0-14217 GCA_034696685.1 Julus scandinavius
ATTATACAAACACAGTGTGTCCACTCAAAGATAACCGTCTTTGAGAAAGATAATCGAGGTTAGTGATAAACTAGTTTCAGTTTATAGTGTGTCCAGAGTATAAGGCCCCAAACAATGTGCAGTAAGGGCCCCAACCTACTGTATGGGCTAAATTGAAGTGAAAAAATATACAAGTCAGAGTGAAATGTTGCCAGTAATCATTTCTAAATTGTTATAGGCTAAAAATATTTCAAAAATCATTCGTTTTAATAGGCTATATCGTTCAATTCAGAATTAGAGAATTCAGACAGCCATCCCTCGAATAACTATGGCGACTGAGGATATTTCAAATGTTAATGTGGGTGTAAAATAGACTTCGCACAACAACTGAACATAACTATATACAACGAACAATCGTCTTAAAGACGAGGCAAAGCAGCGCCATTTGCAATCTTCTACGAAAAAAACGAAAATAGTAGGGAAGGCATTTTGTAGATTTCACGCTTAATAATTCTGTCACGAATCACGGTTTAACACGAAAACAGGGAAGAAACAAGCCTGGCTTCTTCGGCCCTAATGTATTCAAAAAGGCACGAGAAACTTAATATTCCCAGAGGCATTTGCGACGACGCACGTATTCATCGACAGCGATTTTTCAGCTTGACAAAAAAAAAAAAAAACGTATAAAATTGTTATATCGCATATGCAGTAAAAATTCGATCTATTTTAAACAGGGTTATCCATAAAATGAAAAAAATCCTCTACTTAGGGTTATTTTTCAAGTAGACCTATAAACTTCTATATATTTATACGAGAAAGACCTGAATTTTCACAACTTTTTCGTAGAATCAAATAAAAATGCCAGATCAAATTTCCTGACCCTGCGAACCCCCGTTTTCTGGACAGCTTTTCTCAAAACTGAATGCTGGAATAGATAATCATAGAATACTTTTACATACAAATGGCAGAAGATGCCATATTATGTCGCATATGTGACAATATTACTGTATAGAAGACATGACAACACTGTAGACTACATGGACAAAATACTGTATGGACATAAGAGAAGTGCGTCATCTTTGTGCACATGCAAATTAAAATAAATCACATTACCTTCTTGGTAAAATGTATTATGTAGCAGGAATATTACAAACAAACTGTGCATTAAGAGGAAATTGCGGTAAAAATCCGTTTCGTAATAACCTATACATTAAAACCAGCGAATTCGTAGTTTTCATCATCCGTGACACAGGCATTAAAAACGTACTTTATGGACTACCCCCTATCAGTCTCGTTTAATGAAGTTATTAAAAGGTATAACGGCAGAAAACCACTTTGGAAATGAAAGAAGATAAAGGGGTTGGTTTTTAATAATATCCAGGGAAGGTATTTGCACTGAGGGAGGAGGAGGGGGGAGTCACACACGTTTCGAAGGGGCAAAAGCTGTTGGTAATGACAGGATTTAATAGATAATTACATGGCAGATAGTGAGAAAAGGAAAATCGAAGTAGAAGAAGAAGGGAAAATGAGACAGAAGAAAAATAGGCCTGAAAAAGTGCAAGTTTGTAATAATATCCCTGTTTGGTATGCACACGAGGATGCACAATTTCAAGTTGGCTCAGCCTAGAAGATCCTCCACTTAATACCAGTGAGGGAATTGCATTAGCGAAAATGTCCGCACATCTATGCACACAACGCATCAAATTGCGCACAACGAAAATCGAGAATTTTATGCAATGTTCACATGCGAGAAAATGCTTTTACGTGAACGAGATACGAAATAAGGTTGGTATAAATGACGTTGTTCATTTTAAGAACCCGCAGTATTCGGTGACCAAAAAAAGCGTAAAACACGGTGCTAAACCATGATTAAAACAGGTTTCAGCGAGATGAAATAACGTCAAAAAACGTCCAGTCAAAAATGACACGTTTGTATCATAAAAATGACAAACGACTTCATTTAAACGAGATTCACCCAAACATAAAAACAACACCAACATTTGTTACGACAAATAACCCGCTGTTAGCTGACCTTGTATATATACAACGAATGAACCCTCGAATAACTTAATTATAACAGGGGTTAAGTAATTTCACGTAGACATAAAGAAATTATTTTCCATAAAAGAATATACCTTTTTGCTAACAAAAGTAACATCGAAGAAAGAAAACTTGCTCGATTTTACGAAATATATATAATGAGATTACATAGAATTACAAAGATGATCATTTTGAACACAAAAGTGGGACAAATAATCGCTAAATCTACATTAATCTTATTACACAATAGAAATATTAATAAACTAAAGACGCTAGATAATAAGTAAACGAAACTTGCACGACATCGTGCAGAACCTTTGGGCGCAGCGCCATCTCTGGACAGAAATCATAACTTAACAGGATTTTTTAAGAATGCCTTGTATAAAAATTGTATTATTTTCCATTTTGGAAAATTTAAGTGATATCATTGCTAAAAACGGGAAAAAATTCAAGCATATTTCAAGTACTATTTCAAGGCTTATCCCAAACATTTTCGAGTAACTTTCCCACGATCGATTACCACGATATTTTTCCAAAGATTCTATAGAGAAGTTAAAAAATTTCGTTTTTTTTTTAAATTTCGAGGTGATAAAAATTCAAGTACATTTCTTGACTTGACTATTTTACAAAGCTTATGACCACACACCATTTATAACGGAACAGATACAGAACGTCATCTTTCCAGTTTTCCAAAACTTAAAAATGCTATTCGAGATAATGCATGATTCTATCTTGTAGATTAGTTTTATTATTCTGTATAGCATCTAAGATCGATATATACATTTCGTATTTGCTTAATATGTGTAATGTCAACGGTTGGAACTCTGTACGTAGTTATATAAATGGTGTGAGTCATATGAGGTTAGCATCCCCGCCAAACACAGAAGGAAGCAGTGATTGCCCGCCTTCGAGAGGCGTACCTAAAGCCATCGCATTTCGTTTAAAATTCAACTCATAACCCGGACGAACCTCGTTACAATTAATTAGATTTTCCCAAATTGAAAACGCAATCATCGCACCAACACACGCTCGCCAATTCAATTAGAACAGATAATGCTAGGCTTACGGCGTTTCCGAAGCACTAGCACTAAATTACAATTTCACAGTCTACGAGTGTAGCACACATCCAAATAACATGCAAATACCCTTAATACAAACACAATTTTAATCCTGATTAAATAAAGCTGGCGCAATGCATTCTCACAACAACTTTTAACGCGGATGTTTCAAAGCGGCATTCGTTACACTACCTTCTGAGAAACAAGAAACACGAGGATCTCAGAAACTACTTGAGATAAGCAGGCATAATAAGTAGATCTCGTCTTTGCTCGGAGCTGTGGGCCATTAAATAAACGAACTAACCAGGACTAAAAAAATTGGTCATACTAGAAATTGGACATGTATAATCTCGGTTTACGAACGTCTCTGTTTACGAATAATTAGCTTTACGAACAACACATGTTGATTCGCTTTACGAACGATGCTTCAGTTTACGAACACATTTCTCTGGACCACCAATCAAACGTCCGGATTTCTGCAATTGTTTTACTAGTTTCAGCAGAACATCTTTGTTACTAATAATTTTTACTAAATACAGGTAAGATCAAAAATGGTATTATTTCCAAGGATTTAAATTAAAATCGATATTAGTTTCAAAGATATAGCCTCAATTGCAATTATGGCAAAAGTTTGTCTCTTGTTTTATTCACGCCAATTGCAGATGCAATGGATGATAATCCATTGATGACGTCGATTTATGACAAATCATATAATTAACTACAGAATAGAGTAGAATAATGCACATTTTCCTAATGGAAACAATGATTATTAAAGTAAATTTATTATAGTTCCATTAACGTTATGTAATTCAGCTTTTTTTTTAATTTGGCCTACCTAACCTAACCTAACCAATATAAAATTTGTCGGCTAAATACAATGTCGGCAAAGTGTGACAACACCTGTATGATCATATATTCGCAGGCATTTTATATCATAAACTGTGAACTAAAATGTCATATATGGACATAGACTGTAAGTTCAGTTTCAGATATATGTCCATATAGTACAAGTCATTCCACCTCTGGTGAAAAATCACGAGTCAGTCATCCGTTAAATCAAGAAAGTTTTAGCATTTCTAGAATTGGTGTTAGCATAGTGCTAAACGTCCAATTACTCGGTCACATTGGTGTTTTAATATCGCCCATTGCGAGCGTTAATCATAATAAATCGTGGCCGAAAATGACGACGTGGGCCAAGGATTCCTAGAATTCAGCAACTCACAAATCCTCACGTACGCTTCTCCCATCTAATTGGTTTAAGCGAAAATTATAACCCGTGATAACTATCCATTATGATTAGTGTCTGCGAGAGAAATTTGGCGAGATTCTCGCTTTTGGCGACCATTGTTTAGGCTTGGATTTAGCGCACGGAGGGCTGGAGGTGGTGGCGGCAAAGGGTTGCAGAAACCCCGTAGACATGCACGCGATGCAGTTTGCAGCTGGAACCCAACGACGTTAATCTGCGTTAGATAATACAACGTTTTGGCAAACTCATTGCTTAATGGGCCGTTAAGAGTGGCTATCGAGGTGAGGCCGCAAAATCAAGCGCCAAATGACCACTACATCATCACGCCACACTCGGTGCACTCACGTGTTCAATTCAACATCAAATATTTACGGTGGTTCTGATAATATGCGCTTTGTACAATGGGTCCTTAGCATGCTACGGCGATATAATGACTAATGCTACTAGAAAATAACACATGAGAAGGATGGGGGATGGACCAGTGACGCCATCACACTTTTTTAAATTTAATATTCAATAAATATTCGTGCTTAGGGATGATCCATAAATTATGTCACACTTTTTTGCCTGTTTTTAAACACCCCCCCCCCCCACCCCTTTGTCACAATTGTCACAAATTTTACTACACCCGGCCCATCCAACCCGTCGATTAACCCCCACCCCAATTATTTTTTAATAATTCTATATTCTTTTATAATTTATTTCTTAAAATACTTAAAAATATTTTAAAAAAACTTAATTTTAAATTAATGAAACTAATGTTGATATTAATAACATTATATTAAATAATAGATTGCTATGATGATTGATGAGTAGCAATAGGGAAAAAAGGTTTAAGTCACTACAGGACCCAAATCTTTTTTCCCGACTGCTATTAAAAATTTCAAATGTTAAAAAAATTTTAAACAAATAACAAACAACCCACCCACCCCCTAGGTGTGACATAATTTTTGAATAGCCCCTTATTATATAACATAATTTGGATTTTTGTCCTTGTATTTCTCCCAGAACTTCACGAATTTTTATATATACATTACAAGATTTTTAAAGTAACGAAATTTGTCCCCTTATGTCGCTGGAATGGGATTTGGATATGATATCAGCTTGGTCTATCGACTCCCTTATTTAATTTATTTAATATGCAAGAGAAATTCGATTAAACATTTCATAAAATTATCTATTATAGCGGCAACAATTAAAGACGGACCACATTTTTCATCAGATAGTAATTCTGTTAACTCCATCACATAAGTATAAAAAAATAAATCCAATTTAAATAATAAAAAATTAAAAAAAAAAGGAAAAGGAAGAATGGTAAGCAAGCGACTCACAAACACATACCCAAAATAAATTACTAAAACAATAACCAAAAATATAGGCAAGACGGGCCGAGTCCTGTACAGCCTCTACATACCAAAACGAAGGATTATAAAGCAACGACGATTGTCAGAAATTCTCACGTCAGACTAAACTAATATGAAATAAACGAATTTAGTTTATGAATAAAATATGAATATACTGTCTCAAACTTCCACGGCACACCTGGGAATAATTTGCGGCACTCTGGTTAAAAAACACTATTTCCATTTTGCATCTTGTCAAAATGTGGGCATACACTGTGGAAAATTGGGAATCTATCGCGAGCAAGCTATAAAATTACTACATTACTTTGTTCGTATTTTAAGTAAAAAAAAAGTGCATTAAAATAATCATGTCTGGTGCACTCCAATTCCAACGTATATAAGAGTGACATCTCCGAATTCAATTTTAACTTCACTTTGATTTATGGGTCAATATTCACGCTCCCAAACGCATGCTTTTTGATATCACACATGTACACCCGGTTAGCAATAATTGAATCAACAAGAAATGTTAATTCCCTGATTCCGACACTCGGCATTTACGTTCCCTTTATAGCCCTTTTATAATGGAAAACGCATCAAAAATACAGAGACTTAAAACAAGAGCACTCGCAATTTAACAATGGATATCAAACGCTGCAAACCCACATCCGACAATCTCTATATTGGATACGTTGAGCCTTCAAAGTTTTTCAACCGTTTCAAATTCTTAAAAACCATCTGAGAATAATGCATTTATCTACGTAGTCGCTAATCAATAAAATGCATCGAGGCGAAACCTCCCATTTTGGGCATGTATATGAGCCATATTTAGACTGCTTGGCTTTCAAGTTGGGTAAATACATTTCTATAATGCGCAAATAAACAATATCTGCACTCTTTCAGCCCCTACAAATAAAAATTAGGATCGACATACGTATATACATAATCACAATTTTCCCTATTAAAAAAACAAGGTGCATTCGATTAATTTAAGAATTTTAACCAGTGGCGCCACTCGTTGATGTAATTTGGCAACACAAATGATACGCTATTGAAACTAAGAAGTGTTGATACCTAGGCGCCATCCAACGACCACGTGATACAACAATCGATAATTTTATAGTAAAAGTCATTTATTCGTGAGTTCCACATCTGCCCAGCTACAGAGGCATTGCTCTGGCGCCCATACATGGAGGTAGGAGTGCGGCGTATACATGTATATAATTTAAAATAATCTATAAGTTTCCAGATGCTACCATTATGGTAAAGTTGGCCCCTAAACGCTTCGGGTAGGACAAACCACTCGCCAGGGGGGTGTAACTGTGAAAACTCTCTTTGCAATTAGAATTGGCAAGAGGAGGAGTTGGGATTTTTATGGGTTGCCCCCTCCCCCCACACAAACACAAAATGTGCTGGCATCTCCTAACCGTGTCTCGATGCATTTCGGACATGGATTGGTTGACAGTTATGGTCTTTCAACTCTTTTATCTTTTCTCCTCAATGTGTTTTTAATTTCCCATTTGAGAAATAACAGCGAAGCTAAAGTGGGTCGTAAATTGTGGCTTTTATATATTTGAAAACTTGGCGAGGGTCTTCCGTTTCAGCACATTCGGTGAAATCCCCATTGCAAAGAGCCAGATATCCGTGGCACCAGGGAGG
Source organism: Julus scandinavius (assembly GCA_034696685.1). Lineage (NCBI taxonomy): Eukaryota > Metazoa > Arthropoda > Diplopoda > Julida > Julidae > Julus > Julus scandinavius. Next base: position 7,326 of record JAQGAE010003655.1, read on the forward strand.
CGTAAATTTCGCCCATTTTCGGAAAAATATATGCACTTAAGGACCTCCTCATCAACGTGTACAATAATTAGATCATTAAATGCCTCGTCTTATCCTCGCCTCATGAACACTAATAATACGCCTCTTCGCCATTTCTATTTTATTATCTTATCCGTTACGTTGTAATCACCTAGAAATGCACGCAGGACCCTCAACACTCCCTACACACAGCCACCGCTTTTTTTTTTAATCTATTCATGGATTTTTATTTGGGAATCGCATTTATTTCCTAACCTGCTTAGCTGGCTTTCAGGGAGGCCAAACACGCCATTTTTACATCATTTAATCGTACTGCTTCGAAGAGGCAAGCACATCGAGAGAGGTGTCACGAAATGGATTTCAAACTACTTAAATAACACGATTTGGATAAATTCTGTAAAAAAAAATCGGTTGTGCGCATGCGCTCGCTTCAAGATTGCAACTAGATTTCAGATTCAATTTTGTATTACACTGAAAACTCAAAATGGGCAAAAAAAGTGGCGCACACATAAATGTGTAAAATTACCTATTTTTATACGTCATTTTGACATTCAAATGTGTTATATTGCATATAAAAATAGGTAATTTTGCACATTTGGTGTGCTTTTTTGCACATTTTGAGTTTTCAGTGTACTTATAAGAAAAGCATTGGAAAAGATAAATATGAAAGCTAAATTAATGTTAATTGAACCCCAAAATCGAGACATTTTTAAGGAAAAAAAAAATATAGTTCAACTAAGATTATTTATTGTCAGCCAAACGTCATTTGAAGAGGTCAATATTTCCTAATTGGTGGGAGATGAAACAGAGACAAAACATAACATCCCTACATCCAGAACTTAATTGGGTCACATGAGTTGACTCGTAGTATTATTTCGTATATAATTGGCCTTGTCCTCTAAGAAATTCAATTCAGGATCTATTTAATGAAGCTTGATACAACGATAATGTCACCATTTACCAGAACCCGGTTTATTGATGGAAGAAGCTGCAGCCATTATATAGAGGGGCGAATTTGCGACATTTAATTATTATCGATCGCAAAGTTACAGATGACATTTTGGTTTTTCGTATATGTATGCAGCCTTGTATAGCATGAATGTATGGCAGTAAAGCATTGACCTCGGCTTCCGAATTAAAACTGTGAACTTTCTGTCATGAAATCCAACTCCAATTTAAGTTGAATGATGTTTGATTGAATGATAAAAGTTTCACGACATATTAAGTTAATTTGGACGCAACCAAAGTAGGCACGACAGTAAGGGGTACTGCACTGACCTCTCTATTCGTCCACTCACAATTATGTGTCAACATATTTCTGTTGCTTAGACCGATACCGTGATCAAGATGGAATCCGAAATGAATGAATTCTGCAAAGACCAACGTGAAGAAGAGAACCATTCATTGGCCATCCAACCGGAAGTGGACGTCAAACTTCTACCATGGAGGGAAAAAGTCAAATTTTTCGTTAAAAACATCACTCTGGAGCCATTGGTGTTCCTTTGCGCAATGGCGGCAACCATGCAGAGCGTCGTAATCCAGGTCCTGGTCAAGGAACAAACTTGTTTGGTAACGTACGGCTTCAGCGAATCGTACTGTTTAAACGTGACCAACGATAGCCTTAAATTGGAATTAAAGGGAGTTATGGCGGATTACAACGTATACACCATTGTGTTGGAAACTGTACCTTTCATGGTACTGTCCCTCTTTGCCGGGGCCTGGAGCGACCAACACGGCCCCAAGCTCCTAATTTTTGCCACGTTAACCACCAACGTCTTAGGCAGCGCCACCTTCGCACTTCTGTCCTACGTAAAATACGTACCACCGGAGTACACGTTGATCGGTCACGCCATCTGTGGCATCTCAGGCAACCAGGCGATGTTCTACATCGCCGTCTTCAATTATATCGTGTTGAATTCCAGCGTGAAATCTAGGACCACCAGGATCACCTTCATAGAAACTGCTTATCTCACTGGGGCCCCCATAGGCTACCAATTGGGCGGTTGGCTTTATGGAAACCGCAATTTTACCCGTGTTTTTTTCTGTAGTTTGGTCGTGTTCTTCATGGGCATCCCTTACACCATCTACCGGCTTCGGGCCCAACCCACCATAGTGGGACCAAAATCCAAAGCACTAAAGGGCATGTTTCAACTGCATCATTTGAAAATGGGTTTCATGGTCCTTATGAAAAAACGCGAGGGTCGCAAACGTTTGCTCATCATTCTCACTTTGTTATGTACTAAAGCTAAATTATTTCCACAAGCAGGTATTTGTATTGAATTTGATTCCTTTACAACATGCGTTTAACAAGGAAATTCCATTAAAATTCTATAAATCTTACAGGTGATGGTACGATATTTTTCCCTTACGTGGAACTGGTTCTGAAATTCACCGTCCAACTTTTTTCCTATTATGGCGCTTACATCGCTGGACTTGTTTGGTTGGGTAATCCACATTCATTAATTGCTCTACTTCATTCAATATTTTAATTTGAAAATTTCGTCTAACCAAGATCCTGTTTTTGTATGTGTATTCCAGGAAGCTTAATAGGACTGCCACTCATTAGCTACGTCTTTGGGGTCAGAGACGTCATTATTGCCATAATAACCGGATTTATGCTCATTGCTGGAGAATTACTTATAGCATTCAGCTACACCCCACTAATGCTGTTCTTGTGTAAGTTCTAAAACACTACATTATAATTGGAAATTTCGAGGTTACCAATGAACATACAGAACAGACTCTGTATTTGAGAACTCTAATGCAATGTTCATGTGTTAAGTTTTAAACAGGATCACTATTGAGCAGAATCAAAAAAAAAATTCCAATTCGATTTCAATAGTTTTTGTGGTATTGTTTTAAATAAAACAAAAACATTTGTAATACGGACTAATGCCGAATTACGTACCATATTTCAACAATTATAAGAAACCATCAATTGTAAGACGAACATTAATTTCAGACACCCAAAACTTGGATTCTAAGAAAAAATAAATTTCTTAGAATATCTTTTAAAATAAATGTTTACAATTTACTAACAATAACAAAAACAGGGAAACACGGATAGATGCACGGGTAAGGGAATTTTAGTTGCGTCATTTCCGGTATATGAATAATATTTGGAAAAATATACTGAAAATATTCAGCTTACGAAAAATATACATATAGATCTGGACGTGCAGCATAGTTGACCACATGTGTCTAGATAAGTTTTGTGGTCACATGCATCCAGATGTAGTCGACTACGATGTATCCAAGTCGCTGGATACGACCTCGATGTTACGAAGTCCAAGTATCCAGCGATTATCGCCTGGACTGTACATCCGCGATTCTAAAGGTGGGTATACACCAAAAGAAACTTACCACACAAAAAACATACACTTGCAAACATTGATGTGTCCAGAAGTGCTTGCGAACAAGGTGGGGAAAACCGATGTTTTTCCCCCACATTTTGATGTTTTTTGATGTGTCGTACAGTCGTAGCGATCGCTCGAGAGGCGGTCCGGATCAAAGGAAAAAATGTGTCGACTGTTTTTGATGACGTAGAGCATTGCACCACGTGGTTTTCCTTTTGAAATATGTCCAAGCTCCGCCTTGTTTCTCGAAATGTGCCATAGGTGCGTACACTCGTGTTTTTTTGGGGTTTTTTTACACAATTTTCAACACATGTTTGGAAAAACATGCTAAAAACTTTGTTTGAGTGTTTTTTGTGTATGTTTGATGTGTATGTGTATATTTCTTTTGGTGGATACTAACCTTAAGACGCACCCAGTTTTTAGATGTTTCTTTATATGGGGAAAAAGGTACTTCTTATAATTAATGAAATACGGTACTTTCATAATTGCACTTTGCAAAACTGAAACGTGTATGAAACATTCTTACGCGGAACATTTCCACAAGACTGCAGTTTCAAATTACTCTAATATGTTCGTTTTTGTGGAAAAATACTATATTTTCTCCGCCTTTTGATATTAAAAGTATAATTTAAAAAAAATGTGAAATAGGAAACTAACTTTGAAATCTCAATTTCCAGCAATTATATTATTTATATTTTCCCCTTCGATGCATATTGTGAGCCGATCACTGATGTCACAATGTGTGAATGAAGACGAACAAGGTAAAAGTAAATGTTAAAACTCCAATTAAAACATATAAAACTTTGCAATGCCAACCAAAACTTTTTAATGAGATTAGGCAAACTAATATCGATATCCGGTCTACTGAGTGCTGGAATACCACTGATAGCAAGTTTTGTTTACGACCGAATTTTCCGCTCAACCATGGCTACATTTCCCAGTGCTTGTTTCTTTCTGTCCGCTGTCATCTACATATTGCCTACGATAGGATTTATGTGAGTAACCATTGTGTTTTACGTTACTTTCGAATCATACTTTAATCAGAATTTGCATTGCAAATATTAAGTAAAATGTTTGCTAAAATAATTGTCTTTTATTTGAATTTAACACGTACTAGCTGGATTTATCGCAACATTGAGCAACACCCATCTTTAAACCAAACTAAAACAGAAGACGAAATTGTCCTAGTACAAGCTCAAGAAAGTTAATAAAATATGAAAAACAAACTGAACGTTATTTTTATTATTTACATCAGTGTTTTATTATATTTAGATGTCTGAAATGTTATGCTAGCTTGTTAGGTTGAGGAAGTGTTTAATGCAGCCTTGTCATAAAAATTTAAATATAGTAGAACCTCGGTTTACGAACTAAACCCGTTCCTCAACCCTGTTCGTAAGCCGAAAAGTTCGTTAACTGAATCAATTTTCCCATTGCAAATAATGGAAATCCAAATAATGCGTTCTTTGTCCTAGAAATTGTTAAAAACTTAGTAAAACTTATTTATAACAAAGATGTTCTGCTGAAACTAGTAAAACAATTGCAGAAACTCGGACCTTTGATCGGTGGTCCAGAGAAATGTGTTCGTAAACAGGGACGTTCGTAAACCGAATTGTTCGCAAACAGTGACGTTCGTAAACCGAATTGTTCGTAAACAGTGACGTTCGTAAACCGAGGTTCCACTGTATTCTGTTTCATCCCTTAATGTTAACCAAACTCGTAAGGCAAGATTTGAGAGGCTTTTTGACGTAAATAATTTATAGGAAAGATGATATAAAATTAGGCTCCAAAACGAGTCAAATTGACTTGTTATATGTGTATTTTTTTTTTAAATTACAAAGTGGAATGAATCTACAGTTATAATTTTACGGAAATCTTGAGTTTTCTTTAAAGTAAATGCTTCACATAGTGAGGTCAACTAATAGCAACCGTTAATGTGATACCAGTGTTTAGTGACGTAAAACATGAACTATACCCTTTCATCAGTGTAAATGTTTGGTCAGCTTATCCGCACTCTTACTCAACATAAGATTTTTTTACAAGAAATTTCAATTGTAAAGTAGGTATGACGTAGTCTTGTCCGAAACAAAATTTTATTTAAAATGTTATAGTCAAGACTCAAGACGTCAGATAGCGACGTCAAACACTCATTATCTAAATTCGCCTGGCATAAATCTGACCAAATATAATACAAATATTGAATTAAGATACCAATGTTAACTCGTCGGTTCGGCTAACGTGGCCTTGTTCAGCATGAAATCCGACTCAAAATTAAGTTCAATGATTATTATATTTAACGATAAAGTTTTCATGACATCTAAAGTTAATTTGGACGCAACCAAAATAAGCACCACAATAAGGGGTATTGCCTGACCGCTCCATTTGTCATTACATCTGTAATAAGTGAACAGCTTAGTCCAATATACTAATCAAGATGGCATCCGAAATAAATGAATGTTGCAAAGACCAAAGTGAAGAAGAGAACCATTCATTGGCCATCCAACCGGAAGTGGACATCAAACTTCTACCATGGAGGGAAAAAGTCAAATTTTTCGTTAAAAACATCACTCTGGAGCCATTGGTGTTCCTTTGCGCAATGGCGGCAACCATGCAGAGCGTCGTAATCCAGGTCCTGGTCAAGGAACAAACTTGCTTGGTAACGTACGGCTACAACGAATCGTACTGTTTAAACGTGACCAACAATAGTGTTAATATGGAATTAAAGGCGGTTATGGCCGACTACAACGTATACACCACGGTATTGGAAATGGTACCTTTCATGGTACTGTCCCTCTTTGCAGGGGCCTGGAGCGATCAACACGGTCCCAAGCTACTTATTTTTTCAACGCTGACCACCAACATCCTAGGTAGCGCCACCTTCGCGATTCTGTCCTACGTAAAATACGTGCCTCCGGAGTACACGTTGATCGGCCACGCCATCTGTGGCATTTCCGGTAACCAGCATATGTTCTACATCGCGGTGTTCAGTTACACCGTGGTGAATTCCAGCGTGAAATCTCGAACCGCCAGGCTCGCCTTCCTAGAAACTGCTTACCTTACTGGGGCCCCCATAGGTTATCAATTGGGCGGTTGGCTCTATGGAAACCGCAACTTTACCCTCGTTTTTTTCTGCAGTATGCTCTTGTTCCTTATGGGCATCCCTTACACCGTCTTCCGGCTTTGGACCCAACTCACCATAGTGGGACCGAAATCCCAAGCATTCAAGGGCATGTTTCAACTGCACCATTTGAAAATGGGTTTCATGGTCCTTGTCAAAAAACGCGAGGGTCGCAAACGTTTGCTCATCATTCTCACATTGTTATGTACTAAGGCTAAATTATTTCCTCAAACAGGTACAGTATGTGCATTGGAAATTGTATCTTTTGCTACTCAAATCATCCATCTTAAGGTGAATCACAACCCTATCACCTTCAATTGGTGAAGTTTTAAAACACAATTCCAGCCAAACCAAAAGAGATTAAATAAAAATAAAAATTGTCTAAAATAGCTTGATAAATCAG
>JAQGAE010003656.1:0-14211 GCA_034696685.1 Julus scandinavius
CAAAATCTCAATTTTTCTATGATAAAAACGCAATTTTTTACGGTAAAAATGCAATTTTCCTACGATAAAAACGCAATTTTTTTACGGTAAAAATGCAATTTTCTTTGGTAAAAACGCAATTTTTCTATGGTAAAACGAGAACCATAATGTGATGACATATTCGGCTTTGCCCTCCTCCCTTTTCCCTGGGTCCAGGTTTGGCTCTTGGCGCCCCTGGCATATGTTGGTTTATTTTCAGAGATGCATGAACATGTCATCAATAGAAACACACCTGCCTTTGTGCATGCTCTCTTCCTTGAATACCATCCTCCTCTACAACTTTCAAAATCAAACCATATGTCTATTTTGCATCCTTCCTGTTTGAATAACCATGAAAACAAGGTCAAAGGTCAAATTTCTTTGCACCATTAAATTGCACACCCCATGGTTCCTTTATGTTCCCTTTATCACAATTTTCAATTTTGCCCCCATTAAGAAAATGGGGAGAGGGGAGGAACTACCTTTTTAGTCACGCTGTATTTCATCATATATTATTCTACAAGATTTTCTGTTTTACTAGGCTAGGAAATCTTATCCGACATCTTGTAGAATATGTCGTCACGATTTGGGTGCTAACCAACAAATCAAGGTATAATTTTGAATTGCAAAATTTTATAATCAAATTTTGATTAAAAATGTAATCATATTTTTTATGTTTTTTGGGTTATTTTTTACAGCTTTTGGCTTTTCAAAACTACATGACTAATTATCCCGTTGGATTTTACTTGTTCCATTTTCGCATGGTTAACGATAATTTAATAACTTCGGTAACGTTAAGTTTTCCAGATATTTATTTATTTTTAAAAGTATATTTTTTAAGTTTTTCGTATTGAATTTATTGAAATTTTGTTTCAGTATTTGGGACTTTATATCGTTTTATTATGGTACTCGAACAATCGTTCAGATTATGCGGATAAAGAAAATCGTGAATTGGGTAGTTTATACGATATCGTGGATGATGTTTAAAAGAAAATATTTCGTTATAATTTTGAATAATAAATGTTATAATGATTCAAACTATTGCACATGTATTAAATTTCATATTTTCAAATCAGGATATCCAAATATGAATGTTATCAAAAAAACCATTATTTTAGTATTTATTAATGATGTATTTTTTTGTGAAAATGTATTTTTGTAATTTAGATTAATAAATGTGTTTATTCATTGTGTGGCATTGAATTGGACATTTTGTCATCATTTTCTATGTATGGACATGTATGGGTCATATATTTTGAAAGGCCATCCATGGACCATATTCTTTCAAAGGGCATGCATGGACCACACTCTTTGAAAGGTCATGTATAGACCACGTTCTTTGAAAAGACATAATATGTATTATATTCTTTAAAATGTCATGTTTGGACCACATTTACTGAAAGGTGATGTACCATATTCTTTGAAAGACCATGTTTGGACCACATTCTTTAAAAGTTTATGTTTGCATGGACCACAATCTTTGAAAGGACATGCATGTACCACATTCTTTAAAAGGATAGGGACTACACTCTTCGAAAGACCATGCATGTACCATATTCTTGGAAAGGACATGTATAGACCACATTCTTTAAAAGGACATGTCTGGACCACATTCTTTAAAAGTTCATGTTTGCATGGACCACAATCTTTGAAAGGACATGTAGGGACTGCACTCTTCGAAAGACCATGCATGCATGTACCATATTCTTGGAAAGGACATGTATTTATAGACTACATTCTTTAAAAGGACATGTTTGGACCATATTCTTTGAAAGATCATGTTTGGACCACATTCTTTAAAAGGACATGTTTGCATGGACCGCAATCTTTGAAAGGACATGCATGTACCACATTCTTTAAAGGGACATGTAGGGACTACACTCTTCGAAAGACCATGCATGTACCATATTCTTGGAAAGGACATGTATAGACCACATTCTTTAAAAGGACATGTCTGGACCACATTCTTTAAAAGTTCATGTTTGCATGGACCACAATCTTTGAAAGGACATGTAGGGACTGCACTCTTCGAAAGACCATGCATGCATGTACCATATTCTTGGAAAGGACATGTATTTATAGACTACATTCTTTAAAAGGACATGTTTGGACCATATTCTTTGAAAGATCATGTTTGGACCACATTCTTTAAAAGGACATGTTTGCATGGACCGCAATCTTTGAAAGGACATGCATGTACCACATTCTTTAAAGGGACATGTAGGGACTACACTCTTCGAAAGACCATGCATGTACCATATTCTTGGAAAGGACATGTCTGGACCACATTCTTTAAAAGGTCATGTTTGGACCATATTCCTTGAAAGGACATGTATGGACCACACTCTTCGAAAGACCATGCATGTACCATATTCTTAGAAAGGACATGTATAGACCACATTCTTTAAAAGGACATGTTTGGACCATATTCTTTAAAAGACCATGTTTGGACCACATTCTTTAAAAGGTCATGTTTGGACCATATTCCTTGAAAGGACATGTATGGACCACACTCTTCGAAAGACCATGCATGTACCATATTCTTAGAAAGGACATGTATAGACCACATTCTTTAAAAGGACATGTTTGGACCATATTCTTTGAAAGACCATGTTTGGACCAAATTCTTTAAAAGGTCATGTTTGGACCATATTCCTTGAAAAGACATGTATGGACCACACTCTTCGAAAAATCCATGCATGTACCATAATCTTTAAAAGGACATGCATGTACCACATTCTTTGAAATTCATGTTTAGACCATATTCTTTGAAGAATTACCATGTATGCGCAATATTTGTTCTTTGAATTACAATGTATGGTTCACACGTTCTTATGTGACCTTTGACCTCTTACCTTGAATCGAGTTCGATACTGTAGTTTCTTGTCTGAATCGAATTCGGAAATATAGTTTCTTTCGGCAATAAGTAAAGACATTTGTATCCAGAATAATATTGCCGAATTCGTAGATGGCGCTGTTGAAGCATTCAATAGTGTCAAAGTTCAATTGATGAAAAAGCATGTTGGGTTCTGCCAAAATTTGGGAAAAATCATCGACAATTTATCGAAAAATCAACTGAAAAACGCTGGAAAAAGAAGTTTAAAAGTGCGCGAGTGTTTTAGTTCGGCTTTTTCTACATGAAAGTGCTGGAAATCCTTGGAAACCTATGAAATTTGTGAAATTTAAGAAGGACCAGAAAAAAAGTAGGCCTAACCATTGTTACGTAAGTCAATATTCGAATTGTTTTTTTCCGCATTTTTTGTTGTTTATGTGATTTTAATGTCTACGAAATCTCTCATTAATGTTCATTTAAGATTCGTGATTAGTTTAATTTAAGAAAATAAGCGAAATTAAATCAATTAAGCGAAATGTAAGAGTTTTAAAGTATGGTCAAGGTAATTGGCTATAATGATATTCAATGTCTGGATAAACAAAATTCATGCTAAAATTAGGATAAAAGTATTTTTGAACTATACAGTTTTTTGAACTTTTGAGTATGGTTTTCTGAATTGTATACGGAATTGTAATAAAATTAAAAGTTTTCGAACAAATATGAGGAATTTGAACAATGTGAGGAATGTGGAAATTTGGACAGATGAGGGTTTTGAAAAGCGTGAAATTTAACATTGAACGGTAGAAGGATTATATTTGAGCTGTATAGGGATTAGTATTGAATGGTATCAGGATTTATATTAGGTGATACAGTGGAACCTCGCTGAACGAGTAATTCGCATAACGACCAATATCAATTTTTAAAAAATGACTCGCATACCGAGCGACGTTTCGCATAACGAGTGATCGAAGTAGATAGGGGAATCCCCGAATTGTGCGATTGTTTCGCTTAAAGAGTGTTTCACATTACCAATAAGACTCCTCAACGAATTATGCTCGTTATGCGAGGTTCCACTGTATTGGGATTCGTATTTAATGGTAAGGGAGTTAGTATTGAATGGTATCAGAATTTGCATTTACTATCATGAGGGCTAGTATTGAATGGTATCAAGGGTGTATTGACTGCCATGAGGACTAGTATTGAATGGTATCACGATTTGTATTGAATGGAAATAATGAGGATTAGTATTGAATGGTAATAACGAGGATTATTATTGAATGGTTTCAGGGCTGTATTGAATGGTATCAGGGATGTATTGATTGTCATGAGGGATAGTATTGAATGGTATCAGGATTTGTATTGAATGGTAATAATGAGGATTATTATTGAATGGTTTCAGGGCTGTATTGAATGGTATCAGGGATGTATTGATTGTCATGAGGGATAGTATTGAATGGTATCAGGATTTGTATTGAATGGTAATAATGAGGATTATTATTGAATGGTTTCAGGGCTGTATTGAATGGTATCAGGATTTGTATTGAATGGTAATAATGAGAATTATTATTGAATGGTTCCAGGGCTGCATTGAATGGTATCAGGGATGTATTGATTGTCATGAGGGATAGTATTGAATGGTATCAGGATTTGTGTTGAATGGTAATAACGAGGATTATTATTGAATGGTTTCAGGGCTGTATTGAATGGAATCAGGGATGTATTGAATGGTAATAATGAGGATTAGTATTGAATGGTTTCAGGGCTTTATTGCATGGTATCTGAATCTGTATTGACTGTCATGATGAGTAGTATTGAATATTATCAGAATTTGTATTTAATGGTAATTATGAGGATTTGTACTGAACGGTATCAGGACTACTTCAATACCAGCGTATTGAATAGTATGATGATTGGAATTAAATTGTATGAGGATTAGTATTGAATAGTAATAATAAAAATTAGTTGTAAACGGTACATGTTGAGTATTTCTTTAAAAAGATTTGAGGATTTTTATCACACTAGATAGAGTAATTTTAAACTTTTAGGAATTGTATTTAACGGTATGAGAACTTGTTTTGAACAGTATTGGGAATTACGAACTGCATAAACAACATAATGGCATGATGATTTCGAAAAGCAAGACTGTATTTTTTATGGTCTACTCGGTTATCCTATAGAGGGCGCTGATGAAGTGGCGTTTCTTATAATTAAAAGCAGATAGTTATTTTCCCCTTCTCTAACGTGTGTCTAGAATCAGTTACTTTTTTTCGTTTCTTCAGATGCATTCAGAAAACCACTTGTACTGGAAATTTGCATACAACAGAGGCCGACTTTCATTTTTTCATATGTATCCTATCCTCCTTTTCCACCATCTGAAAATTCTCTGCTGCGATAAGCAAATTAAAATTAAATTGGTAGAATATGAAAAAGAGAAAACATAGGGAATATTCCTCACATGGCGTGAGGAGAATCTTAAGGAAATATTCGTTAGAAACAGATGAAAATTTAATTGTAGAGTTTCCACTAAAAATGGTATTTTAAGTGTAATTACTAGAGCCAAATTTGGGCATTTTTGTTAGATTTTTTAAAGTCTTCAGTGTCTTATAAGCTAATGAAAATTTAACAGTCGATTAAGGGGAGTCACAACCCTATGCCTTTCATGGGTGAAATTTTAAAACACACTCGCAGCCGAACAAAAAGAGATTAAATAAAAATAAAAATTGTTTAAAATAGCTTGATAAATCAGCAAGCGTATTATTTTGTCGTTTTTCAATTTGAAATGGTAGATTTTTATTGTTACCTGCAGGAATGTCTTCCACTTATTTTAAAAGAATATACCTTATATATATATATATATATATTACCTTACGTATATGTTTTTTTTTAAATTGCAGTTTTTTTTTCAGAATTGAAAAGTATACGTTATTTCAATCGTAACAAGCCAACAAAAATCGAGAAAAAAAATGTACTCGAAAGGTCCAAAAATCACTTAAAAAATGTACACAAAGGGCCTAAAAAAGTGTTCATTTTTAAAGTCGTTTTTGGGGCCCTTCACGTACATTTTTTTCGGCTAATTATGATCGCAAAAACGTCTACTTTCTAATTTTGCAAGAAAAACCCACAATTTCGAAAGTCGAATTTTCATCGATTATTAATATTCATATCGTTTTTACAAAAATATGAAACATTGCGACTTTTGAAATTGCAGTTTGTTCTTGCAGAATTAGAAAGTAGACGTTGTTACAATCATAAAAAGCCACAAAAAAAATTAAAAAATGTACCCGAAGGACCCAAAAATGTCTTCAAAAATGTACACTTTTGGACCCTTCGTGTACATTTTTGAGAACATTTTTAGGGACCTTCAGGTACATTTTTTTTCGATTTTTTTGGCTTTAAAAAAAAATCTTGGCTTCACACGTCCGGATAATTGAAGATCCGGATGATTGAGGTCCGGATAATCGAGTTTCTACTGTACATGCCCACCTTTATGGTATGCCACCTGTTTTTTCACTGTGCTCAGTTTGCAGATGCCTGGAGGTCTGCATTCAGCTTGTTTCCCCCCTCAGACAGCTCTGCCCAGTTGAGAGATCTCCTTGGCAGTGACAGGCTGGTGCCTTCGACCTCCCTCCTATCTTTTTTGTCTACCTGTAATATTCTACCACACACTTTCCATGTCCATGCAGTCTGACGTTTTTCCCTTCCTGTTAACTGCTCAATAATGTAATCTGTTGGGCATCTTTGACCTTTATAACTACTTGCCCTAAACACACACATACTCACTTTTCTGTTTCAATGACACTTCCAACATGGTGTCTTCTGTAATAACGTGCGCTGCCATGTTGGAATCGCCATTTTGCGGGTGTATAACAGTGTAACGACCATAGACAGACTCTATGGTCGGCCCCAAGCTGCTAGATGAAGCTCCATAGGGACCACGTTTTGACCACCAGGCGAACACGTGGGACAGGGTCAAGCAGAGGCCCTTTGTCTTGACCCTTTCTTCTGGACAGGACTTCGACGACGACAGGACGTCCTGACCCGAGCTCTCGACCGAACGATTTCCAATTCGACCATATTCATTAGTATTGTATGTAATAACGTCCTCGAAATAAACACGTGTACAAATCGCAACGCTCGTTCAACCAACAGTATATTAGCGCCATCTTGCGGATCCACTTCCACCATGCGTATGAATGGTTCGTTGCTTCGCAAGTGGGCTTTTTAGTGTTTATTAAAAAAAACTAAGGTATTTTATGCTTGGAAACAATTTATAAGGCTTTCAATTAGGCTTCCTATGATGTGTCGGCTAAGTTTTCTATTTTCAGAGGGCATAAACAAGAGTATAGAAAAATAGCTAAATAAAAAATTATTGGAAAATATTACTGCAGGGTTATTTTTTTTTTGCTCCTTTCAAAAAAATGCTTAAAGGAGTGTATAAATTTTCGTAGAAGGAGCTGGTTGCGTTTTTTTTATAAGAGTTTATGGAAGCGTGTTATTATGGACCACTACATTCACCTTCTCTTCGCCTATAAACAATCCATAACCCATATTGGCTTTTAAAAGTTCAACGCAGCGTGTAAAAATGATGGCGAAAGATGAGCTCAAAATGGCGCCAATAAAAATACAGGGCTTCGTGTTACTGCAGTAAATGAGACTGCAAAGGAAAGGGCCAAATGGAATAGAGGTTTTGGGGAGGTACTGAGGGACTAAAGCTTAAAACTTACTAAAAACAGATACAGAGGCATTTGAAACTACCCTCTGGGGAATAGATGTTTCATGATGGACAACGAAATATATTTACTTTCAAAATTGTGGCTGACAGCCTAAGGCTGGCTGGAAAGCAATATTATTGGCTATAGCAATTCAGGCGAGTAAATTTCACGACCAGCTTATTTTAATTTCCCAGCACAACATATTGGCGAACATCCTTCTTCAGGCGATGGATAAGAATTGAGAAATCTTTTGCATACACAATTTTATTTTACAGAATAAACCATAGTGGTATTAAAACTAGGTTCCAAGTTGTATTTTTAAGTCTCCGTAAGATTACCGTATTTTACCAACTGTAAGACGCTACGGACTATAAGACTCGCCTTAAATTGTAAGCGATTTTTTTTATGAATAAACTCAATCGATGCTTATTTAGATGAAACACTTTATTACTTGTGTGCAAACTCTTGCACCCTAACACAGTAGAACCTCTCCATTCGAAATTTCAAAGCTGAGTGAAACAAAAGGGTCAAACACAAAGGAAAGGAAATGAACTCTTGGGACCTCCTACAGAGGGGTCCCAGGGCGTGATGTCAGCCTTGACGTCACTAGCCACACAGGGTCGTCATCCACACGCCTGTTGGCCCTAAGGGCAGGCAGGTGGCGCATCCCAAATGCCAACATTTTTTAAAAAAACTACATTTTAACCATTTTTATTATTAGATTGCAAAGACAGACTAAAAAAAATTCTTAATTTATGTAACCAAACTGACCTTTAAAATCCTTGAAAATCGTCATCCAAACTTTCTTCCCGCGTCATCGAATATATGGCATTTTTTAAGACTGACGGAAATTTTAAATCAAACACTGGACGTTTCTGAATTTTGGAGGCAATTTTTTGATAAAAAAAGTGCGTCTTATAGTCCGTAAAACACAGTATAATGAAAATTAGATTATTTTTTATGTCATGAATATGCGAATCACCATTTCACAAAAATTGTTGATGCAGCGAACGAACGTCTTAAACTCACTCAACGTGTATTTCGAGAATGTGTGGAAAATGTAGCGGAAACTGGTTATGCGACTCTGGTTCGCCCTATTTTGGAATATTGCGCTCCTATTTGGAGCCCTTGCAGGATGGTTCATATTCGTAATATAGAGATGGTCGAGCATAGGGCAGCCAGATTTGTTAAGGGTAGTTATCAACATTCTGCGAGTGTGACAGAAATGCTTCATTCTCTAAAATGAAACATGTTGAGGTCCAGTCGCAAACGCGCCTAACGACCACTATAGAAGTAGACATAGTCACTCAAATCCTTTGACTGAGCTTCTTGCCAAGACAGATGCTTACTATTGGTTTTTTTGTACATGTGATTAGATGATGGACTAGCCTTCCTGGCGAATGTCCAAATTTAGCTGAAATTCGATCTAACAATGATGCCTAAGTTGCTGCTGATGTAGTAGCATTCTCCTGAAATTGGATACGACACCTCCACCATATGGCATTTATTTGCTGACTGTAGGGTACAGAGTTAAATTTAATTGGTCTTGCCAGTCTTATACATTTGCAGACCGCTGCCATTTATACTATAACCTATGTAGTGTCGATTTTCCCACTTGTATAATAATTATAAAAAATAAGAAAAAAAGGAACTAAATGTTAAAAATGTTTATTAAATTTTTAGTCAACTTTGTACTGCTTAAATATTTTCTAGATTCAGTGTTTTAAATAATATCGCATGACAATGTGTGTCAGAGTGACTTGTACTATGGAAACTTACGTGTATTGGAAGTCTAAACCCCAGTTGTAAGCTGATATAATGTTAAATTGAATGATGCTACATTGTACAATTTAAAAATGCCACATAAGCTGGTATATAATGTACTTGTAGAAACATAGTGTATGTATTCAAGTTTTCCCTATAGTTCCTCTTGTTTTTATTAAGCTAGGTTTGTAAGGTTTATAAGAAATGTTCAAAGTGGGTGTACTATATATGTACAATGTATATGCTAATAATAAATTACATATCAACCGACCATTGATCCATGTTGTTATGTTTCGTAGAGCCTTCAAAACTGCCACAACATGCAATTTTTAATTTTTTTTCCTTTTGTTGTTTTTATTATTCATATTGGTGTATAGGAAGTCATTCTTTATAGTCCATTATGCTGTGTCTTGTTGACAACTTGATGCAAATCGATAAAACAATGAGTATATGAAAACGCAATCGAGCGAACCGAGCAATCTTATATTTGTCTCATTTTTTGTTCGTGCAAGCTGTCTAATAATGGTATGGAGTTATTTGATACAAACTGCATGTATTTAAAGTAATATTTTACTGAATAAGTGTTTAATATATTTAACACATTTTTTGTTTAATTAATTTGAGTTTAACATATTAAATATTAATTGTTTTAGTTGATTTCTGAAGTCTATTGTAACGTATTCATTTTACATGTGAGAAATTCAGTTTTTCTGTTATATATGAAAAAAATCTAAACTTAATTCTGCATGAGATAAAATACAAAACAAAATTATTGTAGCATCGATAATGTTTAATTTCTAGAAATTACAGTAGAACCTGCAGTAGTCATAACTAATGTAACAAATCATACCAATTTTTTTTAGCAAAAGTGGCAACTGTAAAGGACTTTTTTTAAAACAAAGGTTTAAAATATATTCTACACATTTTTGTTAAAATTAATGTTGATACATGCTGCTCATGTATTTTTTCATTATAATAAATACAAGTTATTTTCTATAAAATAATGTGTAGACTTTTTCTTGCATTATTTAACATTAAAAGTTTGAAATTAATAAAATACAAATTTGGGAAATATTAGAATTTATTTTGAATATGAAATGCACAGCCATCCGTATTATACGAGTTAGGATCGATCCACATTAACTCATATAATCAATGTTCAACCGAATGCCTTTATCAGAGGCTCCACCAGCGGCAGCGGTAGAGTTGGTAACGTGCCTGTCTTTAGGTCTGGAGTTCGCTCCCTGGTCGTGGTCAGTGGGAATTTTACTGATGGGCAAAATTCGCTTAGTAGCGTTTTTTCGAATTAATGTTTAGAGGTTATTTGGACCTCCTCAGATAATTCTGCACAAGAGTATAGATGGAGCATAAATAATTTTATTATAAAGCCACTTACTGCATGTTGGTTACAATATTTATTATAAGATGAAAGATCTCAGAATCTATAAAGATTAAACTACAGTGGAACCCCGATTTTACATTGTCCGTTTCGTACGTTATCCCGCTTCCTACATCATTTTATGCTGGTCCGTGGAAATTGCCTATATTATATTTGTAACCCTGATTTAACGTTTTCCCATTTCGTATGTTTTTTACAGCTGGTCCTATGAGAAACGTAGAATCGGGGTTCCACTGTATTTAACAAAAGGGGCTTGCAAAGGTTATGGTGTGGTAAGGCTCATAGTGTGAGCATGGAGACAGCTTGTCTGGCTGGAGGTCCTGAGACAAAAGGAAAGCAGAGAGAAACAAAAGAGGTTCTGTTCACATGTCTTGGGTTCCAGCCAATGGGAGCAGATCTCGACACCAGTGTTTGCTTATTTTCTGAAACCCTACTGGGAAAAGTGCAGCTGCTATGAACTGCAAGGAAGTCTGTAGTATTCGTGTAGGGGGCCACGTTACTACTTTATAAACCATATTTTCGGAATTTCAATTGAAGAGGAAGATAAGTTCAATTTCGATAAATATTGTTAATGGTTCCTGTTGAAATTGGAGCACCTCGATCTCCAAATTTGCATAGTACATATGCTCTGCTAGCTACCACATGCGTTAGTTCTCTTGTAGTTCTAATTCTTTCTGTTTAAAAATTAGAAGAACAATGTTGATGTTCTTTGTTCTATGTATACAATTTTTTTGTGAAAGTGTTGATTAACAACGTTACAAAACGATAAAGAAGTTTGGTCATTCGTAATTTACAACAGTTCCTATTACCGCTCTCGGAAAAATGTATTATTCAATTTAAATGTAAAGTTTATTCTACACAATTCATATTTAATAAATTGTAAAAGCAAAAAGTGTGGTAAAAATAAAACAACGCCCACACACTGTTACTTGTTTACAACGACTTATGAACTACGGGATGGTATGAAATTTGTGTCGTGGTTCAATCGTCCAATTGCCACATTAACTGGAATCAGACTGGCTCAGACTAGCTCATCGATCCCTTCCTTCAGTCGGTTTGACATTAAGCACGATTTAGTGACAATTGATTTTTTGGTGACTAATGACATTTTCCATGTCCCAAATGCGAGATATTGCACTTGGTATCCCTGTGAGAGAACACGTATATGGGATAAATGTTTATTGGATAAAAAAATTAATGCGTGTTGTTGAGTGGTTAATTAAAACGTTACGTGCAATTCTCTTTGACCGAATGTATCGAACGAATGTTACCTTGGTTCGAATGTCATTTGTTTGTTTATATTTATGCACAAACTGCATGAATTAATAATAAATAAAGTAGATGGTGCGAAAACACCTGTCAGCCTTTTGAGGCATATCCTACATTAAATTTATACAAAGATGAAATGGTACAAGTATTAGATTACGGCTAAAATGGGCTGAGACCCTGCTCTTTCCTCTCTTCACTTCTATAGAAAATTACCAAAAAAATACAAAGAAATCCAAAAACTATAATCCCAATTGCCAGGTGGGCTGAGAAACACACACAGTGCATATGCACTTAGTATTAATTACAGTAATTGGAGACATATCTTGGAACTAAGTCCATTTGAATAAATAACAAATCCTTCTGCTATATAGATTCCAACAAAGGCAAAGTCACACCCACAAACATTAAGCTGCTTTCACTGCTTTTATTACTAAGCCATTCTTGCTTTTAAACTGGTCCTTCTATCACTAAGACACCTTCCCAGGTAGCAAAGTTTGTCATTTAGACGTCATTTTTGTTAGTCGAAAAGACGTCATTTTTTACCAAACAAATGACCAAAAAATGACTTGAAAATGTCAATCCAAAATGACGTCTTCATGATCAAAAAATGACGTCTTTGGGACCAAAAACTGACGTATTTCAGACAAAAAAATGACGTCTTTTTATATCAAATTAAAGTGGGGCAATGTCCGTTAATTTGCATTCTCATGCTGCCACCTGCTGGCAGAATGTGCAAATTAACGGACATTTTTCAAACTTGTTTATTAATTTTAAAAAAATCTACCATTTCAAAGTGAAAAACGAAAAAGTGATGCCATTGCTGATTTATCAAGCTATTTTAGACAATTTTTATTTTGATTTAATTTCTTTTGGTTTGGCTGGAATTGTTTTAAAATTTCACCCATTGAAAGTGATAGGGTTGTGATCCAGCTTAACTGGTTGGTCCTGTAGACCCTCTTCAGGATCAACCCGTAACTGGTTGGGCCCTCTTTAGCCTCAGTCGCGTTTTGGCCCTGAATCTTCAACCAACAATTGCATCATTACACTGAAGTCCTGTGTAGATTGCTGCAAGCTAAACCCCCCTCAAGATAGGGTGGAAGTTTCCCTCGTAGGCAAAATTTCCAGGTAGGCGTTGGTGTTTAGCACTCTGTTGCAGAAATAGGCAATTGTTAAAAATCACCAAAACAAACAAAGCTACTCCCACTAGAGTACACACTGTCACTAAACCACTTCCACTGCTAAAACGCTGTTCTCAATGCCACTTGCCTATTACCAGTACAACTAATCCACGCCTATTACTACTAAGACACTCTCCCTGCTACTTATGAACTCCCACTGCAACTATAACTCAAGTATGCCTTATGGCATTAATTGTGTAATTTCAATTAACCGATAGATTGGGGCCCATTCCATCAATCCAGAAGTTTTGGAAATATGTATCTTTAAATGAGTGATGAATTATAAAACTTTACACAAATGTTGTCTCTAAAAGTATTTATTCTACATGTAGGAAGTTGGGGTTCGCCATCATATATGAAAAATTAATGTCAAAAATGAATGATGGAAAGAATAACATTAAGCAGCTAGTAGATGTACTTGTGGAAAGACAGGAAAATGTGTGTGTCAGTGAGAGATAATTGATCTTTGACCCTATTTGTATGTTTGTTATAGTTTAGCGAATCATCCAATGCCTAATAAACACTGGATGCGATTCTTACGGCTCTATTAGGCGTAGTTGCAATTTAAGGCGAAATTTTGGTTGTCACAAATCGTCAAAACTGTTAAAAATTGTGCAGGGGTCACATAATGCACGCTGCCACATAATCAATACATAAAGCATGTTAAAAAAGACTTTGCTACAGCATCGTTGGCAAAATAAAATGGGGCCACTCTAAAAGGACATTCAAGGAAAACTCCTCTGGAACTGAGGTCTAACTTATAATAATATACATTATAAATTGAATACTAATAACACAAAGTGAATATTTAAAGCGCCATCACGAGACTCGGCTGTCTCGGCACTGATAGGCAATTGTTGGTTATAACTGTTGTTGGGCTGCTGCAATATTGCAGGTTGTTGGGCAGTTGCTAATATGCCGGCTATACGGAATTCCCACCAGATGGCTGGTATGTTGTTACTAATGTCAGTGAGTAATTGTGATATTAGGTCTGTTGGGGGAATGGAGGGAATGAGTGGTGACCGCGCCTTTGTCAGT
>JAQGAE010003657.1:0-14206 GCA_034696685.1 Julus scandinavius
ATAATTATTTCTGAAAAGAAAATTATTATGCAATTTTTTATATTATTATTTTTTTTTTTTTGCTGAAAAAACGAATGTAATTATTTTTTTGCTTACCTGAAATTCTCAGAATTGAACCTCTATAATGGTCTTGAGACTCGTTGATATATACGTGGAAATTTTTTTTTGTAGAGCTCACCTTATATATCGTTAGATAAAATTTCATATCTAACCTAATCCAATATTTTATCGCCAAGATAACTATTTAAAGAAATACACCCTGTGCATTAATGCTGTCAAAGTGTCTGTCATTCGATAAAAGTTATCAAAGTACATGTCACTCAGTATACTGGAGATATGTAAATTGAGTTTTTAATTTGGATTTTATTAATTCGTATGTGTGTTTTATCTGTGTCTATTGAAGTCATTGTTTGCAATTTTAGTCATATGGTATTTATATGTTTTAAACATGAATCGTGATGGTTTTAACTTGTTTTTTTAATGTACAAAATATAAATAAGGAATACTAAAATGGCAGTCGCAAAGTTGATATAAAATACCAAAGTTTAGCCAATGTTTTTCTTGCGAACAGGTCATGTCACTAACACGAATCGCTTTGGTCTTTACGTATTTATTAACAACAATTAGTCATTGCCGATTTGTGCCAATACACGACACATTTCAACAATCTAGACATTTCAACATCTAATTCTTGGATATTCAAGTCTGAGACATTGAAAAATAATTCCACTTATCCTTCTTTCGGGAATGTACTTATAGAAATAAATGAGTGGAAGAATGTAAAAGTAAAGAAATAATACTGCATTTATAACGATTTTGCTAAAAATTTCAAAGTTTACTACAAGGTTGATAAACAATAACTTGTCAAACATACTTTATTACAGAGAACTTTATTAACATACTAAGGTAGTTAAAGATGCATTTTTTATGGCTATAAACAGTGCTATGAACACTGAATATATATACACACATTCGCCTTATACTTCTTTCTGGTAGCAAGGTTTTGACGTCAATGGTTCCAAAATGGAATTCATCACTATTTCAATAAAACATTTGTAACTATAAGTACTGAGAAAAACGGTTTGACTACAAAACTGTCTTTTTTCCTGTTGATATCGCAAATGGTTTTGACATTTTTTTTTGTTTTTTTGACTTATCAAATACAAATAACAAAAATGTAAACGGAAACCTCAGAATTTGACACAAAATTGGCCACCGTTGTACTTCCCGTTAAAGATGTCAACATGATATGTTGGTTATAACTGACATGTTCCAGCCTAGTATAAATGTCAACAATCTATATAAATTATCTAATTCCTGTATGTTCTCGCTTGATTTATTAAAAACATAGTTAGACGTGCCCTTCTTTTGCAAATTTGTGTGTAGTTATATTTGTTTAAGCTTGTCTATCTGCCTTGGTTGTCAATTGAGACGGAAGGTGCTATATATAAGGCTGGAATCTTTATAGTAGGATCCAGACAAAAACGAAAGTCTAAAGAAGAAATAATGCTGTAACCTATAACTGATCTCGTAAGTATATTGACAATTATGTACTGTCTTAATTAATAGCGTTGCTATTTAGATATTATTAGTAATGAAAACAGCAGCTAACAAATAATATTATAATATTATCAACATGCTCTTGAGTCCTTTAAATTATTGATAATGAAATCATGATTTGTTGGATTTATGTCCGAAAATGTGTATTTGATTAATATATTTCACTCTCTTACAGTGTTTATATATCAAACATCATTTAATCACATACATATTGAAGTTTTCAAAATTATTTAGAACAAAAATTGCATAAAAATAATTATTGGTCTATATCATATATATATATATATATTGAGAAAAAGCATACGCCAAAAAGGGCAAACTGATATAAAGCAAGGATCTTTGTAAATGGGTTTTCTTAAAATAAGTCTAAATAATTGATAATATAAAAAAGAGTTTTGGAGGTAACATCCTCTATTGCTGAAATAGATAACCGCAACATACTAAGGTAGTTAAAGTACTAAATGTTTTATTCGACCATGTGAAATTGCATTCGTTTGTTTTAGCGATATATTGTAACTTGTCATTTAAAATATGTTATATAACAAACAGTTAGACAGCTAGATGATAATTTAAATGTAAGCGTTACCTCTTAATATAAATTTCAACTGATGCAGGGAGATTTTTAGTTACTTATCTCGAATAATGTGTTTATTATGTACATTTAATATCTTGAATTTCGAAGTCTAACGGTATATTATGTGAATTAAGTTTTTATTTTAAATAACTATTTAGAATTGAACAAAGGCTAGTAATTTATACACTGCCGTTGTTTACACTTTCAACAGTTAGCAAATAAAGCTGAAAGAAGACGTCCAGGTCTCAAAGCATTCAAGGCAGATGTAATTTGAAGAGGTGAGTTTAAAAATTGGGACGGATTTTCAGATTGATTTTCACCGATCACGAGTACGATAAACAGAATTCATTCTTTAATTGTAGAAACCTACCAGCCATTATTTGAATATTGGATGAGCATCGCCTATTTGTGTTTCAAACACATATTTTTAAAATATGTCAAAGAAAAATGCTGCAATCGCTTTACGACATAAATGCAGGTTTGCAAATGTGGAATATGAATGTCCAGGAGGAAAGGGAAGACTTGCTCAAAACACTAATATCTTAATTCATACTGGTGGCGCAACTTACGACATTGAGATACGAGTAAAAGACGCGAAAAACAGGCAAATAAAATATGTAAAATACTTCTCCAACTGTGCAGACCAATGGGGAATCCAAGATCACGGAGTTGTTTTAGAAGGCATGGGGAAAGAAAGCGATGTGTGCCGCCCAAGAAGACGCAAGAACCGCATTGGAGAAACTCATCCATGGCAGGAAGACAAAGAGCCATATTACATGGAAGAAGACAGAAAGGAAGCAGAAAGACAAAGAAACGAACAAGAAGCCAGGAAAAAGGCTGAGGAAGCCAGAAAAAAGAAAGAAGCAAGGAAAAAAGCCGAAGAGGAAACCAGGAAAAAAACAGAGGAGGAAGCCAGAAAAAAGGAAGAAGCAAGGAAAAAAGCCGAGGAAGAAGCAGCTGAACAAAGGAAAACCGAAAGGGAAAAAGCTAAATATGCGCACGATGTGGCCGACAGAGATGCCATTGCAACTGACACCAGGAACAAAATGGAAGAAAAGCGTATGAATGCTGAATTAAATGCAGAAAAAAACATCAATTTCCAGATCTCAGAAACAAGTGCATTGGCGATCGAACAAAAAAATGTTGAAAGACAATTGGAAGCTGTAACTCTAAAGGATCTATGTGAAGTCCTAATAAACAGTTCTGAATGTCAAAAAGAAAGTTGTGAAGCACTTAAAAGAGCATTTGATGTGGTAAAATCAGGAACGAGCTACACTGGGTGTATTATCAAAGCGATCATGAAATTTTTATCAAATACAAAAGACCTCAAAGACGACAGTCTTACAACAATTCTTTTCGAAAACATAAATTATATGCCAAGATCATTGGTAGATGTGCTCTTAGGAAAGTTACTTATCTACACAGTAGAAGAAGTCAGGTCGAAAACAAATCTTTTTGATTTAATGGTGGCAGTATTCGAACGAAAATGCAGTGAAAAATCCATCTGGCATATAATTAGGCAGAATAGTGAACAAGGTCCTTGTGATGAAAAAGAAAAATCAGAATGTTTAGAATATTTTGAAAAATATGTTTGTCTTAGTAATCAAGTAAGAAAAGTTCAACAGACATCAGCGGATGAAATGCTTCAGACACTAATTTCAATTCAAAGCAATAAGCAGCATTATCCGGAAAAGTGCATAGTTGTAGGTCTTAATGCACTTGCCGATTTATGCAACACGAACCCATTTCCCAATGAGGCTTATAATTTGCTCTTGCAAATAGCCCAGGAAGAATTTACGTGGCTTCCGCTAAGCATTTTAGATTTGGTCCCTCAAAATATTTCATCAAATGACATTAATAGACAAGACATTCTAAAAATTTGCTTCAATAAAGGGCAGATGAGTAAAGGCATGTTAGACTATTTGGACAAAGTATGTAATAAGCAAGTCCAATCAATGTATAAAGTGTCAGAGTTACTGCAATGGATAGGGGAATATGTGCACAAATCTAACCATATTCCAAATGGATTTTTCGGTTATGTCACCAGTCTTGTAAACAGCTACAGCTTTGCCAATATTACAGAGTTTCGGTATTGTATTGGCATACTAGAATTCTACCTGACACATGTAAATGTGGCAAATACAAGAAGCGAACTGCAAAAAGATGGGAAAAGCGTGTTTTTGGAATTCTTAATGAATACCAACAATGTTCAAGATATGAAAGTTGCTTTATTGGAATTAATGACTAGACTTCTCCTAATGGACAGAATTGAAATGAATTCAGAGTTATCAAAAGCGTTGATGAACATCGTTTCTGAGATCAAAAATGCCAATGATGAGCTAAGTCAAGCAGCCTTTGAATATCTTCAACTGGAGTTGAGCAAAAATGTACAGCTGTTTGAATGGATCACGGTGCCTGCATCAGTTGTAGCAGTTGATAACCCGAAGCTGAAGACCATATATGTTTTGCTAATAGCAGAGAGGCTCGAGTCGAAAGCAATAACATACGTTGTGCCCCAACAAACACTACTTTCAATTGGAGAAATATTGAAAAATGACAATATCGATGAAGATACCATTGCAGCATGCTTGACAACCATTGCGATTGAAATTTCAAAAGAAAACTCAAGAGTGACAATTAAAGAAATAGCAACGCCAGAAAGAATTGAAGAGATTTTCCATAAATACACTAACAACCACATCAAGACAGAAGCCATATTTGCGATATCGGAATTGTCCATGGCATGCATTGAACACAGGGAGCAGTGCTTTCCAATCCTGAAACAAGTTTTCTTTAACTGGCCCACTGTTAAGGCACGTGCACATGCTTCAAAGGCGCTCACCAAAATCATAACGGAACTGCCAAAGGAAAATGACAAGCTACTAAAAGATTTCATGAATCAGGATCTACTAAATGAATCATTACTTAGCCCCACGCAGTACAAATACACGAAAGCAGTTTTATTGGCTTGGCTTGGCCATTTTGAAGGTCAAATTCCAGAAGAGGACTTCAATCAGCTATGTGTATTTTCAAACATAGCATCGAACAAAACCATCTTTCAAATCATTTTTGGACTCTCACTTCAGAAAGACTTGGAACCACAAAACAAGATAATCGAACAGCTTCAGCAACTGTCGGAGGATCCTAACTTTTCAATGCCAATGGAAGCTGTTGTAGGCATCAAACACTTCATAGAACAAGAAGAGAAATCTTTAGACAACAAGGTCATGCTTGCAGAAATGCTTCTAAATTACTGCAAGACAAGTGTTAAGCCTAGCAGTGAAATAATGGAGGCTTTAGATGCACTCAATATAACAAAAGAATCAAAACTATGCGACATGTATGTTATAGCCACGAGCTATTATGTTTCTAATGCTGCTTTGCCACAATCATCCATGAAACATTTGTGGGACAAAATAGTAGACGCAAGTGCAAGCATTTCAATTCGCAAGACAGCTGCTCGGACAATAGTTCTGGCCATTCTACAAAGTGATGGAAGTTTAAAAGAAGAGTATTTAACAAAAGTCATTTGCTTGCTTGATATTGCAGAACTGACCGTCCCTGCATTATTTATATTGTGCAGCGTGAATCAACTAACACCAGTCACTGCGCAGCTGACAGAAAAACTTCTCAACTTTCAGAAGTCTGACATAAAAACACCATCTGGCAATTCAGATACTGTGCTAAAAGAACAAGACCTTCGCTTTCGACTGGCTCAGCTAATTTCCAGGAAATTGAAGGACAATCAGAATATCTTATTCTTCTCTGAACTCAACTCCAATTGCTCAAAAGGGAACCTTCTTCACTGCAATTGGTTGTCTGAATGGATTACCACATATCCTGCAGATGAACAACAAGTATTAAAACTGGTCAACTCAACGGCTAACAAACTGATAAGAACCACCACAAGTACCAATGAGGGTAACAATTTAAAACTGCGTGTACTGATTTCCAAAGCCGAAATTGCCAGGACAAAAAAACACTATGCTAAAGCTTTATCTTGGCTTGATAAAGTTAGCCAAAATGCGAAGAAATATTCCATTGATCAATTTGATAATGAAATTTCGTTGCAAAGAGCAATTGTTCATCAACTTTTTGGAAGTCACAATGCAGCAATCAAAGAGCTAAAGAAGCTAAAGTCAACCGATGAAGGCTCAACCTCAATCTGGATTCAGTACTGCATTTCAAAGTCACTCCTTGCCTCTGGAAGATACGATGCTGCATTAGAGGCGTTTAAAAGTTTGTCAACAAATGTGGAAGATGAATGTTTGTGTGAAATCACGCTATGTGAAAAGTCCATGACGCTCTTCAAAATTCTTAGTGAGAATACTGGATCCAAAGCAATCGCTAAAGCACAGCTGAAATTTCTTCTTACTAAAACGCAGAACAATGAAGCAAAGCAAGTCTGTGCACTAATTGAATTCCTTTTACATAGAGATGAACACTACGATTTATCAGTTCTTGCAACAAAGCCGGAATCAGAATGGGAACTTGAATTTCTCAAAAGTGAAATTTATGGAAGGTTAGAGGATGCTGTTGATCGATATCCAGGAGTGGTCAACTCTTATAATAAATTAAAAGGATTTCTACAGACCAACAACGATGATCCTGAATCAGACAAGTGGAAGACGAAGTTGTATGAATTATTAGAAGCAATTCTAACATGCCAACAGAACGCACTCATCCTTTCTGCAAATGCATGTATTGACACTTTTTTATTGTTAAGACTGGATGACGATAATGGACGAAAGATTCTATCATCTTGTAAGAGTGACACTGAATTGATTGGCGGTCTTCAGATAGAATGGTTAAAAGGTGAATGCAACAACAATAATATTCAGCAACCGTCAGTTGAAGAGCTTCAAGAATTTTGGGAGGCAATTAAGATGGGACCAATGCAAAACAAAAGCATCGCATTCTTGGAAAAATTTCTTGAAATGTCAATGAAATCCAGCACTTTCCAGCAAATTGTACCCTTCTTGAAGTTCTGCCAAAGCCATGATGTAAAGGAGCAGGATATTGATGCTATGGTGAGCGAATCTGTTTTGGAAATCCAAAACAAGGCCATGAACTTAGAAGAAAGACAGAAGCAACTTGAGAGAAAACTTCTATCTGATAAAGTTAACGAAGTTTTTGAAAATGAAGATAAACTGGACAAACTACAGTTTTATCTTCTCGGATTATATGATCGGAATGTGTCAACAAGTGATGATATCATGAAACTGCTGAAAAATGTAAATAATGGCAACAAAGAAGCCATAGCACAAGCGTTATTAGAAACATTGTATATCTTTACAACATATCAGCTGGAATTGAAACCGGAAACAGCGAAAGAAGTCCTGCACGTAGTATGGAACTCGAATGACACAAACGAATGGAAATCAAAAGCAAAATATGCTTTAAACAGCAGTTTTAAATCAGACGACCGTGAAGATAAATCCATCGATCAACTCATCAGCGAGTTTCAGGAAAACAACAAAGATTGCTCAGAAGAATGGAAAGATATCATAACTAAACTAGGAAATTTAGTAAAACAAATTAATGATTATAAAAGTTGCACACTCAATGATCTTTCCACTCAAAATCTAGACGATTGGAAAAAAGAAGATTTGTTGCTATGGGCAAACAAAGTCAAGGAGGAAGCTAATATCTTAAAATCTAGCGAATACATGGTGGAATTACTAGCGATTATGCAAAAAGCAGTGCATATTGCAAAGGGATATCGATTACGAGACGTTGGTCTTATGTCCGTGATATTGTTGCTGTCATCCAAAACAGAAGGCGATTCGATAGCAAATGGCTGTCTTGCAAAAATTGCAACTGGTGAAGGAAAATCTGCAATTGTAGCAACATTGGCTGCCATCAAAGTGCTACAAGGAAAGAAAGTAGACATCGTAACTAGCTCTCCGGTTCTTGCAGAAAGAGACGCAAAGGAATGGAATGAATTTTATGAAAATTTAGGACTTTCGGCTGAAGATAATGGTGGACAACAGAAAGATGAAGATCAACCAAAATCTTGTTACACCAAGGATGTCGTATATGGAGATGCATCAATGTTTGAGGGAGATGTTCTACGACATGAATTCAGCTTACTAGGGACAAGAGGACATCGTACGTATGATGTGGTGATAGTCGATGAAGTGGACAGCATGTTCATTGATGGGAGCAATCACTCAACGAGGCTAATTCAAAGCATGCCAGAAATGGAGTACCTCGAAAACGTGTTTGCACTAATATGGTATGAAATTCAAGCTTCTGGATGTTTGGAAATTAATGACAAAATCTTCCTTATTGATGACTCCAAAGGCGACAAAACAAAAGAAGGTCTGTACCAAGCTTTGGCAATGGTTTTACCAGATAAATGTAAGGCAGAGTGCAATGTCTACCACGAGTCTTCTCTAGCCACCAACACTCAAACGTTTGCAGAGAGTATGCTACAAATGCAATTAAACGACCAAAATTACAAGAAATACATCACAAATTTACTCCAAGACAAGAAAATCCTTGCTCAGTTTGAAACCGAACTTCAGGCAAGTCAGTCACAGAGAGACGAGGGTGGAATTGTAGTAGATTTTATAAAAAACCAATGGAAGCTAGACAAAGAAAGTGACGTAAGGCGAGTATTGGAAAACTTTCTTGACATGGACATCTTCATTTACGAGGCTAAAGAAGGAGGACTGGATTTTTCCAAAATGTTCCA
Source organism: Julus scandinavius (assembly GCA_034696685.1). Lineage (NCBI taxonomy): Eukaryota > Metazoa > Arthropoda > Diplopoda > Julida > Julidae > Julus > Julus scandinavius. The sequence continues at coordinate 8,835 of JAQGAE010003657.1, forward strand.
CAGTTATGATTACACAGGCAATGCAGAGACGAAAAGAGAAGAAATTCATTTTTTTCTCGACGGAGATCGTTTGTATTACTTAAAACCGGTTGAGAACATGCAAAAAGGAATTGCTGAACGAACGGCAAACAACGTATCCAAAATAGTTAAAAAATCGGATAACAAAGACTCTCCAAAAGAGACAAATAATGCTATCATCATTCCTTCTCATTTGTACGACATGTTAATTACAAAGATAGATGAATGGATTCAGTCGGCTTTACAAGCCAAATTTGTGTTAGAAGAAGATCGCGACTACGTCGTCAAAGACAAAGATGGCTTTAAGACAATCGTCCCTGTTGATTTTCAAAATACTGGTGTAACCGAAGAAAGCTGTGTTTGGGGACAAGGCCTTCATCAATTTCTTCAGATGAAGCACAAATTCAGAATCACGCCAGAATACCTTGCAACGAATTATCTTTCAAATCTAACTTTTTTCAAAAATTACCCGACAATATTTGGTCTTACTGGCACACTTGGTGATGAGTCCGAACGTCAATTGCTGAAGGATTTATATCAGGTAACAACGCTAAACGTGCCTACTTTCATAACTAAACAGCTACTCGAGTTAGCACCTATTGTAGCTCTTGAAAACAAGGCTTGGCTGAGCAACATTTTATACTCGACAACTCTTGAAGTAAGAAACAAGCGCGCTGTTTTGATAATCTGTAAGACGATCGATGACGTTGGCATTGTGCATAAACATTTAGAGGATAATATTAAAACTGATGATGCAACGCTTAAGATTTATTCCAGAAGCGATGACATCACAGAAGCGAAGATCATGGAAGATAAATTTGAGCCGGGAACCGTCATTGTTGCAACGAACCTTGCTGGAAGAGGCACCAACATTAAACTCAATGAAAAAGTTGTTGAAAATGGTGGTCTTCATGTAATTATCTCGTTTCTCCCAACAAACTTAAGAGTCGAAGAACAAGCTGCTGGAAGAGCAGCCAGATGTGGTGAACCGGGGACATTTATGTTGATTATTAATGCCATGACAGATATACAAAGCTACACAGATGAGTCATCCTTTCAAATTGGAAACATAAAGGAATTCCGGAAGAAGAACGAGAGCGATCGAGTCATGGATATCAGGAACAAGCTAGTCAAGGAGATTGAAAAGGAAAAAGAATTATTCACACAATTCTGTAATTTAAGAAGCACCCTAAAATCCCCAGATAAAATTATCAGTCAGAACATTTTGAATGGAATTGCTGAGAGATGGGCAATACAGCTGGAAACAGTGAAAACTAAAGGTAAAATTAACTGGGAGAGCATCAGCGACGAATTTAACACCTTCTTCACAGATTTAAAAGAAAAACAGAAGGCAGATAATGCTGTTACGAATCCAACTTATTACATCCTCGAAGGAAATCAATTATGTGTCGATGGAAAGTATGGAGAAGCAATCGGTTTTTATGAAAAAGCCATTGAGCTGGATGCTTACTTTGTGCACAACGCTTATTATTACATGGCATACGCAATGATCAACAATGGCAGAAACAATGAAGCATCCGGACAGCTAAACAAAGCTTTCACGCTCATCGCGGAAATTGCCATACCATCCCTCATGCAACTGCATTCCATGATTGAAACCAAGACATTAGACCATGAGTCCTCGAGTGATGAGAATGCTAATCCATACTTGAAGAAATCTGCAGATGATTCTGACATCACAAAGCAAATTATAGGAAAGATAAATTTCTTCTACTTGCAATTAAAAAGCATTCAAGACGCCACGAAGCAACTTCAAAGCGGCAAACAAGTTGTTGCAATACCCTGTAGCTCAGTTGGGGACTACTACGCTGAAAACAAGCAAGAGTTTAATGATGCAGACTTGACTGACATGTACAACGACGGCTTTGTAAAATTTTTTAGAGTGGAGAAAAAACCAGTGCCATGGTACAAATTTGCAGTAGTTTTTATCCTTGGTGCCATTCAACTTGTTGCTGGAATTGCACTCACAGTTTGTGGGCTACCAAATATTGGATCTTGCCTGATATGTGAAGGAATAGGAGACATCGTCATGGGTATAAGTGCCGTGATTTCAGGAGAGCTCGATTTAAGAGAATACTTGAAATGTAAAGCCAAAAATTTTGCAGTAGATTTATTATGCGCCGGAGTTGGTGCAGCTTTTAAGGCTGTTGCCAAAATATCAACAACGGTACAGACGGTAGTTAAACAAGTCAAAGGTGTTTTAACTAGTATTAAAACATTTGCTGGAAATGTGGTGTCAGCAGTAAAAAATAGTGCCAAACACGTCTGGTCATGGGTTGCCAAAGGTGCACGACATGTTTCAAATAAATTCTTTGAAAGTTCTGTTGGAAATATATGTAAAAGAGCATATGATTGGACAAAAGAAGCTGTTGAAACTGCATATTCAAAAGTCATGGATTCCAAATTTATGCAAAGTTGTAAACAATGGCGGGATGATGCTTTAGATAAAATGAGAACCAAAACAGATAAGACTATGACAAAATCAAAGGAATTTCTCGGCTATGACAAAATTTCCCCTGAGAATCAAAAACAACTAAAGTCGGTGGGAAAACAAATATTAGATGAATCATTTGCTCAAGGTGTTTTGCCTGCCCTTACAGATGCATTTGCTGAGCCCATTGATAGAAAAATCAAAGAAAAAATCAAAGCTACAGTTACTGAAAGTTTGCAATTCGAATTAAGATCTGGTACGGATTTGTACAAACAGATTACTGAGGTTCTCACTTCAAGTACTAATGCACAAGCTGAAATTGATGCAAGTATGCGAAACTATTTTGTTGGATACAAATCAGAATTGGGGTATAGATTTAGCAACTTTGCGGAAAAAATTGGTGGAGAACTCAAGGATGCAACAGACGAATACATCAATAATAATGGAGGTCTAGCAATCATAAAATTTATTGAAACTGTTGCTGCTAATGCGATCATTAATACAGTACTAAACGCCAAAACGATAAGTGAATTGAAAGACTTCTCATCAGAATTGATCAAACATTTGAAATCGCTCCTGGACAAAATGCCTAAAAATCCTGCCGATAAATCTGAATCAGCAGCTGGAAATGAAGTCCAAAATATTGTAAATGAATACATCGAAAATTGGAGCGAAGAAATCGCGGACGAAGTAACACAATTCGTGATGAACGAATATGCCAGACCAACCATAGAAGTCGGTTTTGAAGAGATGTATCGGAATTTTCCAAAACTACGCAAAGCAAATGAAGAAAATATGTCTGGGAAATACACAATTCCCGGCTATGATATGGATGCACAGTCTAAAGCTTTTGGCTCGCTCGATTTTGACACTGACATTGTAAGCGCAGCACAAGAAGTAAAACCGGCTGTTTTAGCACTCGGAAAAATTGTGCAGGCCATTGGTGACAACAAGGATCCCATGCAAAACAGTCAAGACATGCAGATGATTGCGTATAGTTCCATGTTGCAAAAGCCCATCCAGGTATTCCAGGTGTCTGAAGATGGGGATTTCTGCTACCAAAACAGTTTCTGGGAAAATTTGAGTACGAGTGCGGTTCAACCAATTCGTCTCTTACAACTACCAACGGCATCAGGTTCTGGAGCAAAGTTCGTGCCCATGGTCAACAACGATGATGGAGTTCTGGAGGTCTTGGAGTTGACAGACTTGCCAGACGAATGCAGTCTTACCACCTCGGTCTTGATTGCAGATGGAACGCAAAACGTCAACAGGAAATCAATTGAGGCTTTGCACTGCAATATGATGCGAGAAATCAGCTGCGATGTTCCTAGATTCCCAAATTCGGTCAAAGTCGATTTCAACACTTTTGACAATATAACCAAAGGCATCATCCTTTGCAATACAGCTTGAGGGAAAATATTTGGGGAACAATGATATTACTTTTAATTTTCAGGTAATTCGGTGTATTGTACTTCAGAATCATTAAGTATTGATCAGATAGTTCACCTATTGTTAGCTTAGTAATTGGTAAACTTTATCCAAAGCAAATGTTAATGTCGTGAAACATGTTGTGACCTACAAGTCAACTTTATAGCCGAGTTAATTATTATAAATTTATCACATTATACGTGCGCGGTTATACTACAGTATATTATTAAATGAATGCTATTTTATGTTATTTCAACAATTTACAATGGAATGTTTTACTTTAAAGAATTTGTGTGTGAAACTTCATAAAAGTGTATATGTAGAAAAATATAAAAATTGTTAAAATGTAATTGCATTCAGTTTGTTATTGTTTTTGACAATATTACCATATCATACACTGATCATTTCACATAAAACAGAATAACGTAAACAAACTAAACCAAACCTTGAAGATGGCCTGATTGGAAAAAAATATATAATGCAATTATTGAATTAATATGAATTAATAAAAGTAATTAATATATCATTTTTGGAGATTCATTAAACATTCAACTTAAGAGTTTTTTTTCGCATTAGTGCTAAATTTAATAACATCTGTATCCACACCAATAGATTTGCATACTACGTTCAGACGATTATTTTTGTGTATTTTATAATAAAGACATCACATTTATTCACAGATGAAACAAAAATACTTTAATCAAAATCCCCGCTCATATTTTGTTACAAGCATAGAAATGGTGAGTTAGATAAAGCATTTCCCTTTGGCACCGATCGACTCGTATTAAAATATCAAAAATATGATCAAAAAAGTTGGTATAATATTAGTTCATACAAAATGGAAAGCGGAAGTAAAAATCCGGAATAAAAACTGCAAATATAAGTGAGCCTAATATCCAAAATAATACAGTATAAAAGTGGTAAATGTGAATATAAATAATCATAAAAATGAATGCTTTAATAAAGCATATCTAAAAAATGGGATCGTTCGAAGTTAATTCGATTATGACACAATCGATAGTAGTATTATAAAAATGGCAGTTAAGCAATTGAGATTACTATATGTGAGATTGAGAATCTCGATGAGAAACATTCCATCAAGTATATTATGTCTGTTTTTTTGTTCTCTTCTGTTGCACGTCAACACTGACATGTGAAGTCAATTTAAGTTACATGTTCATCGTTGGTGTTCATATGCAATTGTACGTTTGTGAACAAGTTTTTTTTGTATTTGCTACAAATATCCAGAAGCATGTCAACCCTGATACTAACACAAAAACATCGTAAAAATACAGTGTAGACTCCTATCCTTAATATCATGAAAAACTAATTTGACAAAGGGTTAAGCTGGATCAAAATCCTATCACTTTCAATGGGTGAAATTTTAAAACACAATAACAGCCAAACAAAAAGAGATTAAATAAAAATAAAAATTGTTTAAAATAGCTTGATAAATCAGCAATGGTATTACTTT
>JAQGAE010003658.1:0-14205 GCA_034696685.1 Julus scandinavius
ACCGATTCAGAATATTGCGTCATCCGGATGGAGTGGCTTTGTTGGGATGGGATTTTGCTCGTCGTACGGGACTGATTCCATTGCCACTTACAGAGACATTCTGTTTCCAGGATAAATTGGAGGAATTTTTTCCTTTTGTGAAACAGCGTCAGGTGCCCGTGACTGAGGTACAGGTTCCATATGAGGATAATCTGGGAGTTGATTTGGAAACGGAAAATGATGAACTGGTACAGAGTGAGATTGAGGATGGGTGCGGTCTGATGGAGTCAGTGGAAGGAAGACAGAAGAGACTTCAAGGATTGCCTATTCGATTATTACAGGCAGTTACATTGCCGCCATGTTCATCTTCAATGGTGGTGTGTCAGATTCCGGAACAAGCAAGAAATGGTGACTTGGTGTTTATTGAAGCATTACCATTGGAGGGAATGTCTGTGCGTGCGGCGCGTGGGGTGATGTCAATTAATGATAAATCTTGTCGTGTGTTTCAGGTGGGAAATCTTACTGCGGAAGCTTTGAACTTGGACGTGGGGATGCAGATAGCGTCCATGTCAGCATTGGAACTAACCGAGGTGATGCCATTTAAAACTTCAGAGGATAATGATGACCGGTCAGAAAGTCACTCCGAGGTAGAGGGGTGGGACTCAGTGTTGCAAATGGGACCAACGTTAACAAAGAGGCAACGACGTGCATTGCGTAAATTGTTGTGGGGTTTTAGGAGTACCTTTGCTTTGTCAGTACAGGAATTGGGGCTTAGTAAATTGCCCCCACATACCATTAATATGGAAAACTGTGCTCCAACATATGTTCCTCCAAGACGGTCGTCAGAGAAGGTTAGACATATTGTCAGGGAGGAGCTAAGTGAAATGCAACGACAGGAAGTTGTGACTCCAAGTAAAAGTCGATATTCTAGCCCGATGGTCCTAGTCAAGAAGAAGGATGGTTCAGTTCGCTTCTGCATTGATTATAGGAAATTGAATGCAAACACAGTGGTGGATAGTTATCCGTTGCCACGAATTGATGATGCGCTGGATGCCATGAAGGGGTCAGCCTGGTTCGCGACCCTGGACATGATGTCTGGTTATTGGCAAGTGCCCATGGGAAAGCGAGACCAGGAAAAAACGGCTTTTTCATGTTCCGAGGGGCATTTCGAATTTACGAGGATGTCCTTTGGGTTATGTAATGCGCCAGCTACAATGCAGAGGGGGTTGAATCAGATTTTCTTGCATTTGAAGTGGGAGGCGTGCTTGATTTATTTGGATGATATTATTGTGTTTGCCCCCACCTTTGAGATGTTCTTGGAACGGCTGAGGGCTGTGTTAGAGGTGTTGGCATGTCATAACATTAAATTGAAGCCCTCCAAGTGTTTTTTTGGGTTTGAACAAGTTATATACTTGGGCCATGTGGTTAGCAAAGAAGGAGTGGCCACAGACCCTGAAAAGATTAGGGCGGTACGTGAATTTCCCAGGCCCGGAAATAGAAAAGGGGTTAAGAGTTTCTTAGGTTTGTGCGGATATTATAGGCGGTTTATTAGAGATTTTGCGAGTATAGCAAGACCACTGACGAATCTAACACGGGAAGTAGTACCATTTATTTGGTCAGAATTATGTGAGGTGGCATTTCAAACATTAAAGGAAGCATTGTGTGTGGCCCCATTATTGGCCATGTTTGATCTGACAATGCCGTTGAGTTTGCATACGGATGCATCGCGGGTGGGATTGGGAGCGATCCTGTATCAGGGGGTTAAGCCCAACCAGAGAGTGTTGGTTTATGCAAGTCGCTCCCTGTTGCCAGCAGAGACTAGATATACGGTGACAGAATTGGAGGCCCTGGCTATTGTATGGGCCGCAGAGAAATTTCGCCATTATCTCTTCCTAAATAAGGTGACAATTGTTACGGATCATCATGCTCTCTGTTATTTGAGGTCGCTAAAGAATCCTTCCAATCGGTTGGGAAGATGGGCAGCTTAAATGGAGGAGTTCACATATGAAGTTGTTTAAAAAAAGGGAGGACTGCATGTTGATGTGGACTGCCTTAGTAGATATCCTGTTTTGGAGCAACAAGTGACCCCAGGGGTTGAGGATGATGCATACATATATCTACTTCAGGGTCAGATAGATATGGCCAGAGAACAAGGACAGGATCCTGGGTTGGATGTATTGCGGGCCAAGGCGGTAAGAAGAACAGTGGCCCCAAAGGGTTATGTAATGTTGGGGCAGACCCTTTACTTTTACAATCCGTCTGATCCTCCTAGGCTATTGTTGGTAGTCCCTGAGCATTTAAGAAGTAGTGTAATTAAGGAATGTCATGACCACTTATTGGCGCTACATTTTGGCATAACAAAAACGTTATCACTTATGCTGCGCGCATATTATTGGCCCCAAATGAAGGCAGCAGTGGCAAAGTTTGTGATTTCGTGTGAGCAGTGCCAGAAAAACAAGATTCCCAGGGTATTACCGCAAGGTTGTTGGAACCCATAGCGGTGGGGGGCCTGGGAAGAAATGGGGATTTGATTTTGCGGGTCCATTTCCCCCGTCAGTGGGACGATGTACATATTGGATTGTTGCGGTTGATTATGCCACAAGATATTGTGTGGTTGCTCCGGTAAAATGTGCAAATGCTGTGGCTATTGAGAAATTTTTTCTAACACTATTTGACAGATTTGGAGTACCGCAACAATTGATTTCTGACAGTGGGACACCTCAGTTAAGTAAAAGGGCCCAGGATTTTTTTAGAAAATATGGTATAGTGCATAGAGCTTCAACCCCGTATCACCAGCAGGCGGATGGATTGGCAGAAAGAATGATACAGACACTGCTTACAACGGTTAGGATCACGGCCCCTGAAGGATAATGTAAAGGGGGTTGGGTGAGTGCGTTGAATAGAGCGGTGGCCGCATATAATTTTGCGCGGCAGGCATCGTTACAGGCGTCTCCATTCGAGCTGATGCATGGATTTCAGCCGCGGTTACCAGTATTTAATACGGTGGGACAACCCCCATTGATAGGCCCAGAAATGCCTGTGGTTGAGCGTAGATTGCGGGCGCGGAAAGCGTTGGGAGCGGCACAATTAAAACAAAAAGTTAGATTCGATAAAGCGCACAGACATGTGGATTATTGTGTAGGAGAGTGGATTCTAGTAAAGGATTTGGCCCCAGCCCGTTTGGGCCAGGGAAAATTTAAGACGCCCTATCACGGCCCTTATCAAGTTGTTGAAAGAATTTCTGACGTAAATTATGCATTCAGGGACACAAGAAGGGGTACGCCTCCTGTTTCGGTGATGCATGTTAGTAATTTAAAGAAATTTGTACCTAGAGAAAAGGACCGGGTTTTGGCAGTTAGGAGTGTGGGATTCCGTAAAGTATCGAACAGCTGGTGTAAATTGCTTCGCAACACGGGTGACACCTCCTCTTGGCGGAGCTTAAAAATTAATATAGTGGACCTCCTCGGGCCTCTGTAAGTTGGGCGACATTTTTTTTTCCCTTTGTCTTTGGCCTGGCACGCATCACCTCGGGTAAGTTCTTATATGTTTGAAATTATGGTTTGTGGGTTTTTGGATGTTGTTTTCCTTTCTGATTAATGCATGAACTGATGTTTTTGCGGGTAGAAAGTAGCGAAATGGCTCAGAACTTGCCTTCGGTGTCGGTAACGGTGACCGTGTCAGATGGGGTACGCCAGCGTACAATTACGGCGGCAGTGACGGGAGTGGCCCTGGAATTGCCAATTCCACGAGACGAGGACGTTGGGCAGAGTGGAAATGGTGCATCATCGTGGCGACCAAGGCGTGGGGGACGAGGATTTCGTCGCTTATGGGCATGGCGACCACCAAGGCGAGAAAGTTTTGGAAATCCCCCTCCGGCGGGAGAAGAGCCTGAAGATTGGGATAGGGACCTTGCTGAGGAACGCATGAGAGCAGGATTTCAGCGGGCGCCCGGGCCAAGGTTTGAGGAAGATAGGAGGCCGTCGGGTGCACGCATTGTGGAGTTGTCGTCCGAGTCAGACAGCGTTGGGGACGACGCGAGTCAGAGGGGATTGCCTCGTCGTGAATTAAATTCGTCTATCGGCCGTCGTCGTCGCAGGGAGAGAGCATTGGAAAGACGGCTAAACGAACAGGCAGCTGCACAATAAGGAGCCGTGGTGCCATGGAGACCCCGGCAGTAATATTGAGGGCAAAGTTTTGTTTTGAAAAGGGGAATTGTGTAATTTTATTATTTTTTTTTTTTTGATTGGTGTTTTTGTGCCCCCAGGAGTGGTCACAGTATAGGAGGGGGGTGTGGAATTTGGGGAATTCCAGGAATTGACCTGAGCGCGAATGGCGCCAGGTCAAGGGTGAAACTCTCCTGCGTTCTCGGGCTGACCAGCATTCCTTGCGAGGTTTGCTGGGAAGCTCGAGAGCTCAGTAGAGTTAGTTAGGTTTTGGCTGTCGTCCGAGTTGGGCACAGCTGGTGCATCAGACCTTTCTTTATGTTCGGGACAGCGAGTTGCTGTCCGCGTGTTTTATTTTGTAATTAGTTTTAAAGTATGTTTTACGTTTGCCCTTTTAAATAAAATAAGCTTCGAGTTAAGTCCGCGTGGAAATCGTTATTTCGCGATACGACGTTATTGGAGCCTTACATCTTTAATACTTGAAAAAGAAACTAGTGATCACAAAAACGGCCCGCCAACTTGCGGGACTTACAAACAATAGATAAATAAATGAGCCTGACTTATTACATATGTATAACTGAGGGCTGACTGGCTTAGTCAGGCCCCAAAACCGCACTGCCTTCCTGCTGGCCCAAACACCCTTATAAACCCTAAGTTCCTCCTAGTGGCGAACCGGGCAGCAGGAATGCAGTTTCTCTGGAACTTTCTTCCAGATAACGCAATGTTACGCAATCCCATTAGCCCGCGCACATACCAGCCGCGGTTCACATTCCATACATAACGGGCCCAGTCCCGCCATACGCGAACTGGCCTCGGGGGATCGTCACAAAACCTATCAACATTTCATTTTGGTAACCTTTAGGTATTATATTGGATTACACTTTTGTTAAGCCAGGTTTCCACCACGACGTACATGTACGTATATACACGTATTCACAAACATGCAAAAACGTTTGCCCTCTAGGTTTGTTTTAGCTTCCATTTTTATTATATGTAAATATCAAAATTATACAGCTATTAAACACATTTAATAGTTGTAAAATTTTGATATTTACATATATTTAAAGCCCCCGGCTTTAGGGAGGGTCTAAAAGTAGACCAACGAAACGTTAGTGTGCCACTCTGCGTACTCCTTTACTTCACGGTAAGGGTAAACCATGCTACTACCGAGCTAGGTTGTTTATTGGTAATGCTATCTATCTTGCAATCGGTAGACCCAGGTTCGATTCCCGATCCGGTCGGCTACCCTGATTGTGGTTTTTGCAGTTTTCCACAGTTGTTTCCAGGCAACTGCCGGGGTAGTTCTTTTAAAAATCGGCCGCGACCGTGCTCCTTCCTCTCAATGTTCTTCTACTACTACTTCCTCTTTCCTTGGACTTGTGTATCGATATGGGGATATATCCTCGAGATTGTTTAGGCCCTCTATGACCTTAGTTGTCTTTGGGCATCAAATCCTCTACTAACCAACCATACCATGCTACTGGCCTGTTCTTCAGTTTGGAAATGTGTAAAATTACATCATTGTATTCTTTGGAGAGAGGGATAGGAAAATTGCAAAAAATTGTAACCCTCCCCCGAGGAGGAAAATAATAAATTAAGGAGAATAATAGCCACTAAAGGCCCCTTCACACTTGCACGTTTTCGCTACGTTACGCCCGTTGCGTTATGTTTTGACGTCACTAGCAGACAGCTTTGCGACGCGTGAAACGGTGTAAGGGTGACGTAAGAGAATAGAGAGTTGTTATTTCCACCAATGGGGAAGCGAGATTTCCCGGCCAATGGGAAGGGAGATGGAAAAGCAGACAAAAAACATCGAAAAAGGTACCACATATATTATTTCTTGTGTTTTTGTACAAGTGTTGGTTTGTCCGCTCGTGTTTAGTATTGTTTTTTTTTGTAGAGTTGAGTAGAGTAGTTTATCACAATAAAAAACTAGTACGAAAAAGCATGCATAGATGGCGTTGCAAGCTTTTTGACACAACGTTGACGTAAAAGTGTGTAGGATGTCGCCGTAACGTAAGCCCACTTAACGTAACGTAAGCCTACTTAACATAACATAAGCGCACTTAACGTAGTAAAACGTGGAAGTGTGAAGGAGCCTTTAGCTATGTAGCTGGAAGGTGTCAGAAGCAGGGGCTTAGGGAACATCTGGCACAGGGATGAAAGAGGGTTTCGTACACAGGATGTGTTGGCGCAAGTCTAATAACTTAAGTGTTAAAAAACAATACAAAGGGGGCCCTATGCATGCAGATGAGAGGATCTAAGGAGCAATTAAGTTTTATAGAGAGTAAAAGAGTAAATGATGGTCCTGTCCTCCACGTTCCCTCACGTTATTCCTCACCTTTGCATCAAAACGTTGTAACTCAATTTATATCCTGCTCACATAGCATAGTAATGACACTGTTGCCCATTTGTATGATTAAATAAAGATAACTTGTACTCACTGAGAAAGGTGTCCTGCACAAGGAGTATTTCTGCCGTTCTCCATGTCTGGAGGGTCAGTTGATCTACACCGTGCATCCATAGGTGGCTGCTAAAGGGGTACAGGGAAACGTCTCACTGACCTAAAGAAGGATCAACACAATAATTTTAGTACCAGCTAGGCAACCCCGACTGGAGACATGTCTGAAACAGCCAAGGGAAGCAGAGACTCCGGTCAGGGCCTCCTGAAATTCCGGAGAGCCAAGGTCGGGTCCTCTCACGCAACAATCGACAGCGGCGGGGCGAGCTATGGACAGGGCTGTAGTCGCCCCGACTGACCCATCTAATAACTGGCGCCCAACTAGTCTTCGACCAGTCACAGCCTCCATCTGTTCCGAGGGATCATCTGGCATCATCTAAGCCAGGGCAACCGGGGCAGGAATGGGTAACCCAGGGGCTGCCGAGGGACAGCACGGCAAATGTTGATCATGCAACCAAGAGGCTGGGGGCCCTTTTACTTGGAAAGGTCACTATAAAGCCATACTTAGAGCAGAGCCTATCACCGAGACAGTACGAATTGATTTTCAGCCGTCCAGTGAAGCACACTCCTTGATACAGGAATCTGATGAATTTCCCGAGACATTGTCCATCCGGGAATAGGCGTGAAGCACGGGGAACCGTCGCTGAGGAAGTTATTGGCGGAGAGCAAAGTGTGGCAGCAGAAGGTGGTAGCCGCAAACCAGCAGTCCACAAAAATTTCGGTCTTGGTTAAAAGTACACCCATGGACGAAGTACAGAAGGAGCAGTGGAGACTGGGGGCCCAGGCGATACCAGCATCAAACGCGGGTCGCCAAAGGTACAGTCAGGATCCACGAACATCGTGGCGGTCACCGAGATTCCGGCAAGCGGTAGGAGAGCCAACTTTTACTATCGCGGATCAAACCCTTGGGATGCAGGTCACCCTGGTGGACTACTCGGCACAAAATCCCTATTCCACGCAGGTGGAAGATACACTGCACAGTGCGGCGGATCACCAGAGGGGCCAAACAAAGTAGAGAGAGCACTATATGCAGGTGGCGTTAATATCTAATGATGCCAATAATGAGGTAATTAGACCATGCACAAAATCAAGATCTTCAAAGGGGTTCCAAAATTTACAGGTGTGGAAGGGGTGTTCAACAATTGGTTTTACAAGTTCAATGTTATTTGTGAAATCGAGAAAATCACGAACGAGAAGGAGATAGGATACCTTTTTTTGGATGTTCGAGGATGAGGCATTTAATTGGTGGCAGAACCACAGGCAAGGTGAAGTCGTACCACCATGCCATTAAAAATTCTGAAAGGGAGGTGTGGGTCCATGGAGCTGGACTCACATATCATCATTAGGATTGCTGTCTTCATGCAGGCCTGGAATCAACGGTTCCTCCGGACGCTTCATCTGGATATCAGCATGCGATTTCATTACACCAAGGCACAAGACACACATGACATGTATGACATAACTATCCTAAACATATTTTGTTTGACACACACATCTGGTACCTGCACACCCCTGCAGCCTCGGGGGTCAAGAACGAGGATACCCGTCGTGGCCAAGGCGATCAATGGCCGATCAATCGGAATAGAGAAAGTGGCTGAAACCGAGACTATCAGGCATCTCGACAGGATGTCTGCACCCATCCAAATAACAACTCGTTAAATGGTGCAACGCAGCGATTAGTACAGCAGGCATCGTCTAGGGGGCGTTCGGTTTGCATTGAGCCCTTGTGCACCATCCACACCGGCCTGAAAGTGTGGTAAGTTGCAGAATCTCAACATGATCCACATGTGGAACCAGGCGGCGGATTTCCTCGAGATCTGCAGTGTAGATAAACCAGAGGACGAAGGGCTGTACAAGGTACCTGACTCCATCAGCGGAATTCCAGTCGTGGCACTATTGGACTGTGGGGCCACGTCCTGTATGGGCGTTAGACCCCTGTTCGTCCTGCTGACTGAACTGAAGGGGCCCATGCATCCGGCCGTGCGGATGATTCAACTAGCGGATGAAGCGCGGCGCTTGGACAACATATTTCTGGCTGATGTTCGCATCACTTTCCTACAGAAACAAATCACGATGGAACTAACCATTATCCCAGCATTCTTTGGGACGCTGATTCTCCTAGGAATAAAGTTTCTAGCCGAGGCCAAGATCACCATGGATTTTGAGCTCAAGGAGTGGTCATTCAAAGAAGACACCGACATTTCGACGTGGGTTGGGAATGAGGTCAAAGGTTTCGCCGTGCCAGGAATACTACAGCATAGAAATTATTTGGCCAACCAACAGGTGGAGTTAGATGAGGTCATGTGATTCCCAGATGAGGGTATCATGGTAAACCCGGTCCAGAGGGCAAGGGTCAACACATTTCTCGAGGAGTCACGACGTGTTTTCCGGGAACCGGAGGAGCCGGCTAGGGTCCAGCCACAGCACATCAAAATTATGGAAGAGGCCAAACCTGTGGCCATCAGGTTATATTTGTGCTCACCAAAGTAAAGGAGCATGCTGGTGCAAAAAGTCCAGGCATTGGTGGACAGGAAGCTTTTGGTGCCTGTATGGTCCAAATGGGCAGTGCCTTTCCTGTTGGTGGCCAAACCGGACTCCACAGAGGAATTCCGCATGGTCACCGATTTTTGGGCCCGCAATAAGGTGACAGCGGCCGACAAATACCCTCTCCTGAGGATTAACAACTTGCTGGCACAAATCAAGGAAACAGGTTCATGTCGTCCATGGATCTCGTCAATTGCTATTGGCAGAAACCCATCGAGACAGACTGTCAAAAGTATTTCTCCAACGTCACCCCGTTGGAGACATTCTGCTACACACGAATGCCAATGGGAGCACGAAACTCATCTGCTCACTGTCAACGGGTGGTAGAGTTGATGCTTAAAGACTTGCAAGGAGTAACAATGGCAATATAGCAAGGCAACCTACTCATTAACTGCAATGGGTTCGATGAACATCTGGACCATCTGGGCAAGGTATTGGAGCGGATCTCAACCCCTGTTTTGAGTTAAAAAGGAGGAAATGTTCCTTTTTTGTCAAGGTGGTCAAATTCCTATGCCACATCATCTCGACTGATGGTATTAGTCCTAACCCGGAGAAGATTTCTGCCATTGTCGAATTGCCATACCCTGGAAATATCAAGCTTTGAAATCGTTCCTGGCATCATGTAAGTGGTTCAGGAAGTTCAACCTCGAACCTCTCAGGTGGCATCCCCACTCAACCGTCTTCTTAAGAAGGACGTCAAGTATGAATTTACAGACCACTGCAGACAAGCGGCGGACCAGGTGAAACATCATTTTGTCACCGCACCCATCCTTGAGCATCCAGACTATTAGCAGAGCTTCCATCTCTGCACGGATGCTAGCGACACCGCCATGGGTGTGGTATTAGGTCAAGGGGATGGAGAAGAATTTTGGTGATGGAATACACCTCCAAGGCATTTCTCCCTGATGAAACGAATTATTCCACCACTGAGAGGGAGGCACTCGCAGTGCTCTTGGCGATAAAACGTTTCAGGGGATACTTGGAAGGGCTAACATTTGTGGTACACACGGATTACGAAACACTGCAGCATATTCTGGCAATTAAGGAACCGAGAGAATGCCTGTCTCGGTGGGTAATGGACATTCAACAGTTTGTGTTTGATGTCCAGTACATACTAGGGAAGCTAAATGTGCTGGCAGACATGCTGTCCAGGGCCAGCGACCAAGTGTAGCCCATTGTGCTCATCCACCATTTCTTGGTGGATGAACTTCCGCTCATGGCCAAGGAGTTCCGTCAGAAGCAAATTCAAGACCTAGAATTCAACTACTTGATCATCACAGCATTGGAACCCTGTATGAATCTGAGTGTGTGGAAGCCAGGACATACCTTGACCGAGGTTACGCAATGTCAGCAGGAGTGCTGTACCGGTATCTGTAAAAGTTGGACACCGAGGAACCCTGGCAGGTCGTACCGGCGGCGCTACAACACAGGATAATCTGGTGAAATCATGATTTCAAAGAGGCGGGGCACCCAGGAGTGCAGGCAACCATTGACCGGATTACCAATAAGGACTACTGGATGGGGTTCAGGGTGCAGGTCAAAGTTCATGTGACAAAGTGCAAAGAGTGCCTGTGATATAAGCCGCTTAATCACCCAGGCAAGGTGCCATTTGCGTCACCATCACTGCCGCAGCAATTCGATGTCATGAGCATTGATCTCGTTGGACCCCTTCCAACAACAGATGCAGCAAATGTGTACATCTTCTCAGTGATGGACACCGCCACTGGTTGGGTTGAGCTATTTCCGGTGACGGATTCAAAGGCCCACACCATTGCCAAGCTGTTCATTGATAAAATTTGTCTTAGATATGGCACACCTAGGGCGGTGAAGTGTGATAATGGACTACAATTCATCTTGGGTGTGATACCACAGATGACAAAATCCATGGGGTTTGCTTTGCCTCATGTTGCCAACTATCGCCCACAAGCGAACCTGGTGGAACACAAACACCGAGATCTCAAAGTAAAATTGGCTATTGCTGTGAAAAATCCCCATGCAACATGAGATAAACATACCTGCAGTCAAATGGGCAATGAACTCGGCGGTCATTGGGGCAGCAGGATACTTCCCGTTTTTTCTCACATTTGTGAGATCTCTCTGGTCACCACACGATAACATGGCAGCGTTTAGCAAAAGCTGTGCGGACGCAGCATTTGTCAAGAACACTCACAGGGTTCCTGCAGGAATTAGGAAACATGCTACGAGTAAAGATTCCCTGAAAAAAGCTCAGGATGTCCGTAGGTCCTCTCAAAATGCGTTGTGACCTACCTGATTTTCAAGAAGGCGACATGGTATTGTTGAAATCTAACCCGAGAAGCTGCTCCATATCAAGAACCTCGGCCAAACTTGTTCTAAAGAGGGATGGGGCATACCAAATACGTACGGTCAAGAGTCCCACCACATTTGAGATTTGGGATCCTGGAATGGAACATTCATTGGGGGACTATAATGCTAAGGACTTGGTCAAATGGGGGACGGATCACGAGGATCCAAAAACCCCAATCAAAAGAATGAAGAAAAAGGGACAGCCTAAGGCTAAGAAAGGTACAAAGCAGACTTAGGGCGAAGTAAGTCGCCATATTACCGGTATCCTGTAAAGCAGAAACCTGCTGGTGACTCTGGTGCCCCATCAGGAGGAAGACAATGCCCAACTTCTTGAACGCATTGAGGCAAACTTAGTGGTCGGGACCATAAACGACACTACAGAAGGGGTAGAGGGTGGCACTGAGAAATCGGCGGCCACCACACGGTCGTGTAGAACGGTTAATAAACCAGTCCGATTTCAGCAAATAGTCAAGCATGATTTGACGGCGGCCATGGCCATGTGTTTGAGAATTTATGGAAGTCTCACGGTTCTAGCGTTTTGGGACTTTGTAAGGGAATTTTTTCTGCAGCACCGTATTTTTGGGTCGAGGCTATCAGATGGCTATAAAGTTCTGTGTGGCCAATCAACCCTTCAGGTACCCCTAGCTACGGCCAAACTGCTGGAAATGCTGCAGATAACCACCAACGAAGCAGGCTATTTTTAGAAATTGACACACTACGAGGCCCAGACGAGAAAGTTGATAGAAACGAAGATGACGGTGGCCGAAAAAGAAATGGAAAGACAGCTGGAATTGGTCGAAATCAGAAATCCACAGGTCATCCACATCTCCGTCCCGCCTGCAAAAACCAGGACCGTGCCACCATGAGCGGCTACCAAGAAAGCGTCCACCGAGATTTCCGGGCGGCCCAGAGTCATGGCCGTTGGCGGATACAGCATCCGGTTCACCGACACACCGTTTGAGTTTCTGCCATCGGACAACTTGACACAGGAGATGCCTCAGATACCTCAACGAGCGCTATTTCCCATACCTCGTACCAGGGGTAAGCATTTGGAAAAGCTGTACAGAGTTCCCCGCTGCAGATAATGTATGAAGATATGATGCTAGAAACACCGCCGACAGCAGCATCGTCAAGCCATCGTTCACCGGGATCCTCGGCGTGGTCACCGGGAAAACGCCCTTTTCGGGTTAACCCACTGAGGCAAGTAACACCCTCCATCAAGCCACCAAATCATGGAGAACTGAGGGAGGAAAGGGCCCAACAGAACACTAGACTATGCGGGGATTCACCAGAAGCGTCAGCTGGCAGTCCAGAGGCAGAAGCCGTCAGGAGGGACAAGTCGCACGACAGTGACTAATCAAAGCAGTCATCGGACAACCGCTCGGCAAAGAAAAAAGGGCGAAAAGACAGGCGATCACTGTCTAGGAGCTCCTCCCGTCACTCCAGCATCGCCAAAACGTCCCACAGCCTTAGTGTGTCACCATCGCAGCTGGGGAGTGTGGAAATAGGCCATCCACCTGTACCACAGAAGCGAAAGTGGGATCTTAGAGCCAAGAACTCGCACGATAAGTTCGTGCTGTGCCAAGTTTTTATGCACCCGGCAAATAAGACGGAGCAGGATCCGACCCTCTTGGCAACCTACTACGCCAAGATCGACGAGGTGGCGGCCGTTTCACCTGAGTCCATTTACGTACAACCTCGCTCAGGGGATCGGGACTATGTGGCCTGGACCAAGCTCACACAATTCCAGCGGCCAGCAGGGGATGGGAATGCTGCTACTGGTGTGTAGAAGTGTCCAGAACAATAAATTTCTGCAATTACTGGCACGGGGCGTACCCTATTCCCTTGTCAAGACGGATCCATGCAGGACAGAAACACCCGTCGTGTGATATATCAAGCTAGGTGATGGACATTTTGACCGTCATGCTGAATCACATCAAAAGCAAGCCAGAGGACTATGAGTAGTCACTCAGAGCAATGTGAGCAATGGATTAAGATCGAAGTTATGGGACATTTTCGTTGTATTCTATTACCGAAATTTCTGTGATAGTGGAGGAACGCAGACTATGTACCACTCTTTCTAAGAGAAAGTAAGCCAATGAACCATCACAAGTACCCAGAGGACGGGGGTAAGTGAGTGTTCTTCAAATTATGTATCTGGGAGAGCATGAGGAGGGAAATGGTCAATTAAGGGTGATAATAACCACTTAGCTATGTAGCTGGAAGGAGTCAGAAGCAGGGGCTTAAGGAACATCTGGCACAGGGATGAAAGGGGGTGTTGTACACAGGATGTGTCGGCGTGAGTCTAATAACGCAGGTGCCAAAAGGGCACAACAAAGGCGGCCCTATGCAAGCAGATAAGAGGATCTAAGGAGTGGATTAAGGGACAACTAGGGTTTGGCTATGCAGGGTGATTCAGTAACAAGAAAACAGCAGCCATAAATGTTATCCAGGGTTCCTGTGTGAAATGCAACCCAAGTAGTTGTATATAGTGTCTAAGGCGCCATTTGGACACACTGGAATCGATGACCTTGATATGTTCCATCAAGGTCATCTGGATACTATTTCCGTACGTATCTAACCTACGCGAAGGAAGTCAATACAAAACTTGTAGGGAATTCATCCATGGTCGCAACAAACCAAAAAACATGCAAATCCGTTTAGAGGTCACGGAGATATGGCCAAATCCGTTTGTGGGCACTTGATGGATATTGACATTCCTTCTGTATGACA